>VIAB01014595.1:7949-45540 GCA_009801035.1 Oophaga pumilio | reverse complement strand
ATAAATTGATCACTTCTTATTGCAGTTTTTTGCAATTTCGACATTTCGATTCTTTTTCTCATTATGCCGTTTACCAATCAGGCGATTGCGCCATTTAATTACAGCTATAGAAGACTAACATCTGCATTTTAATGGTAGTCAACAGTTAATAATGAAGCAGGAGTAATTTGGGATATAAATGTGAGCAAACATGGTGAAATAACCTGTGACTGCCGTACCATCAAATTACATGTGAGTGGAGGGAGCTGTAGTAATTGGCCGATCTTGTTTTTTTCACTTTCGGTTGGATATTTGGCAGAATGGCTGTGAATGCAATCACCTGTAAAAATAATCTATAAACTTTGGCCAATCTTCATCATTATATAAAGGGATTTTTTTTTAACTGATCACTTTACTCCATCTAGTGGCCATGGCAGGACAGAATTTTTTTTGGAGATTTCTGTTAATTATTATTCTTATTCTTATCATGCTTGCTTATATAGCACAATTAATTCCACAGCACTTTACAGACATTATTATCATCACTGCCCCTATTGGGGCTCACAATCTAAATTCCCTATCAGGATGCCATGTGACATACACCAATGTATTTTAACGTTTCTTAATGATGGGAGAGTCCGATATTCCCAATGCTTGAGACACACATGGAGAAGAAAAAAGTGTCCTGTGTGTGTTACAAGACGAACATAGGGTAAAGTTTCTCCTTCTGGAGAGTTACCACTTGGATCCCGGTCAGAAGCCTCTCAATTAGCCAAATTAGATCTCACACTTTGAACTGATGAGGGGCAGCATCCTGAAACACCGTGTCTGCAAAATGATATTCTGGTTTGACTTTTATATTAAATCATGTAGTAAGGGTCGATATTGACTTTTAGGATTGCAAATTCCAATAGGTGACACTAATGTTCTAATCCTCTTCCTCCACGAAGAGGCAATTTGCATATTTAATTTCCCAGAGACGCACTGCAAGGCTTAAAAGCCTGCGCACATTGGCATGTCAGTCATGGCATGTCACGCTCTACAAGGATAAATGTTACCTCTTGGATCCTGGTCAGAAGCCTCTCACCTCGCCAAACCAGATTTCATACTTTGCACTGATGAGGGGCAACACCCCAAAACATCGTGTCTGCAAATTTAGATTCTGGTATGGCTTTTATCCCAAGTTATATTGGAAGGCTCGTTAAAGGGTTGATATTGACTTTTAGGATTGCTAATTCCAATAAGTGGCCCTAGAGTTCTAGTCCTCTTCCTCTCTGAAGAGACAATATGCATATTTAACACATGCATAGTAACACCGATGATAAATATACTATACCTGTCTTGGTTCGTGTCACATGAATCTCCCACCAGGTCATTATCAATGTCGGACTATTAAGAAAAGAGGAGATATGTGAATATCATATACTGGCATTGTGATAGTCATGTAGGCTGGATAATGATTATATGGCCATTGGCAGCATGCTGATATCATATGTGTCCATGCTGTAGACTGTGCCATTGGGTGCTCCTGAGCTCTCTGATCACCTTATGTTTTGAATAGTAATTGTTGGTGAGTCGGGGTACACAGTGGCGCCACATGCCCTACCAGAGTTGCTGGGCTGTACCAAATGCTTTAATGAGGAGGTGCCAGCATCGAGATATGCCCAGGAAGAGGACATAGATGGGAGAGTGGTGGTGCTAAAACAGTACGCTGGAACGCCGGTGGGCATTTGTGACTTGAACATCTGCACACTCACTAATGGTGGTGATTGACTTTGTGATCATAAGAATACCCAGAGACACTTGGCAGAACAATAAGAAGTTTGTAGTGCCAACCCACAAGTACCATCTTAGATGGACAGGTTGAAAGATGGAGGCAGCATTGCTGAATGACGGTGAAAGTCAGAAGTCACTCCAGGCACAAACCGACCCACGGTGTACCAGTGTCCACAACCTCCATGAAGAACTGCTCCAAAAGAGAACCGTTAAGGAAATCCGCCCACCAGTGAGCCCCATCACATGATCGTGGGTCACCAATAGGTTGGCATGACAACCAGAGTTCTCCTGGAGACCTCTATGGTTGTCACTGCCGGATTGCTAAGAGCGCCGCCACGTAGTCGGCGCTCATAGCGAGTGAGGTATTCTGCTACATACAGGTGATCTGATCATATGTATGTAGCAGAGCCAATCAGGTTAACCTCCCATGGAGGCTATTGAAGCATGCCAAAAGTAAAAAAAAATGTGTTTAAAAATATTAAAAAAGTAAAAAAAATAAAAGTTGAAATCACCCCCCCTTTCGCCCCATTCAAAATAAAGCAATAAAAAAATCAAACATACACATATTAGGTATCGCCACGTTCAGAATCATCCGATCTATCAATATAAAAAAATTAACCCGATCGCCAAATGGCATAGTGAGAAAAAAAGTCAAAATGCCAGAATTACGTTTTTTTGGTCGCCGCAACATTGCACTAAAATGCAAAAACGGGCGATCAAAAGATCTTATCTTCACCAAAATGGTAAAAATTTGGTGTCTATGAACTCGTAATGACCTGGAGAATCATAATGGCAGGTCAGTTTTAGCATTTGGTGAAAAATCAAAAAAACCCATTATGGAATAGCACTTTTTTTTTTTTTGCAATTTCACCGCACTCTGAATTTTTTTCCCGTTTCCTAGTAGACGACATGGTAAAACCAACGGTGTCGTTCAAAAGTACAACTCGTCCCAAAAAAACAAGACCTCACATAGCCATATTGGTGGAAAAATAAAAAAGTTATGACCCTGGGAAGAAAGGGAGCGAAAAACAGAAACGCAGAAACGAAAAAGGGTTCCATCTCGAAGGGGTTAAGGAGAACTGTGTAAGAACATCTTGCAAATGAACACCAGGGGAAAAAAAATCTAACCCAATAGACACACGCTGAATGGGCACTTAATCACTGTGCATGGGTACAGGAACATACAAGTACTTGACGCATCTCTAGGAGCTGTAGGTCAAAAGACAAATCTGCAAGCCATTGTCCTCCTGCTCAAGCCCTCCACCACTAACCTGATTTGGATTAATGACATCAGGGCAGCTGTCACAGGCATCACCAACACCATCTCCATCCTTGTCCTTCTGTTCTACGTTAGGGACACGCTGACAGTTGTCCAAGAAGTTCTTGATGCCTTTTTATAAAAATGCATCAGATCAATGGGGTAATTTTCCATTTTTACCATAGCAAAGTGTGTTCACGTAATTGGAAATACAAGTTTTAGTAAGAGAAATATCATCATCTATTTACCATCGCCATCCATATCATCATCGCAGGCGTCACCTTCCCCATCATTGTCTGTGTCTCTCTGGTCATTGTTCAGTTTAAATCGGCAATTATCACAAGCGTCCCCAAATATGTCTTGGTCACTATTTTTTTGATTAATATTAGCTACAAGCACACAGTTATCCTTAAAAAAAAGAAAAATTAGTTCTCAATGACTTTATTAATAAGACAAGGAGCAAATAAAAGAACAGATTTTGAAGTTTCGCAAGTACATTGGTTGTAAATGTATGTGTGATATTTGGTTATGGCACAAATAAGTACGATCTATCAAAGACGTGTTTGACAGAGACTGCTGCCCTGGT
This sequence comes from Oophaga pumilio, assembly GCA_009801035.1. Taxonomy (NCBI): domain Eukaryota; kingdom Metazoa; phylum Chordata; class Amphibia; order Anura; family Dendrobatidae; genus Oophaga; species Oophaga pumilio. The sequence continues at coordinate 41,941 of VIAB01014595.1, read as the reverse complement.
GCAGCATTAGGCCTCATTCACACATCAGATAGCCGCTAGGAGGCTCTAACATCATTCAGTAAGGCTTAAAAATACAAATGACCTGCTCGTTCAGAATACCGTCTCCATCTGCATCATCATCGCAGGCATTTCCTATACCGTCCTTGTCAGTGTCTTCCTGGCCAGAGTTGGGAACATACATACAATTGTCCTGGAAGAGAAAAGCACATTATATATATATATACATATATACATACAAATCTATCAGATGCACAACAATAATTCAAGGCGACAGTTTAAGGCTAAGTTCAGATGAATGCTGCTTTCTGCAGACCATTGACCTCCTGACTAAAATGCAAGCGGCGATGAAACGCGCGTCGAGGTGCGTCTCAGCAGTCCCTAGACTCTACTCCCAATGGCTACAGGTAATTTCAACTGACTTTGTGTAGCTTTATTAGCTCAATGCTTGTTTGAGGTTTTCTAATACATTAGTATTATACTTTTGGTCACTATGGCCTGCATTTGATTAGCTGAGACCAGCATTTAAATTTTTTTTTCAGGATCACAGTATAGTACATTTAATATATATATATAAATATATGATTGTATGATTCTCTTATATGCTGTCTGCTCTTTTTGCACTGAAGCTACATTGTGCACTTTTGTGAAACCTGGGCCATTAAGTATGCTAGCACACTTTTATCTATTGGGGATTGCTCATAGGCCTATTCATTCATTTTGTACATTTAGGATTGACATCATTTAATATTGATGATATGTGGATTTGTCCTTTGGAGTTTTCTTCTGCTGTCTAGCCATATGTTCTTTGTCCCAAGTAATTTTAGTCCAGTTTACCATTTTTTTGTCAATCTTTTGTATGATTTGTGCAATAGAATTTGTATTAATTTTATATATTCTTTGATTGACTGTTCCTTCAATTTTTGGTGTTTATTTATATGCACTGATCTGGTCTGTAACTCTTGAGATTTTTTTCCCTAAGGCTCATGTGGAAATTCGCCCATGGGACCTAGCGTGTAGGCCAATATTGATCCATGCGCTTTCTGTGAGTGATCAGCACTCAGACCGATAACACGCTCGTGTGAACTTAACCTCGTTCTGGGCTCTCGTTTATTTTTTAATTTATTTTGCAACAGATTAAAAATAGAAATGTTACCTTCTTGCACTTTGTATCACTGCACGAAAGAGCCGCATCAGGATATCCATCAATATCTGTGTCTTTACCACAGACGTAGCCATCGCCAGCCCAGCCAACTGCACACTGTACAACAAAAAGGAGACCATGATGGTTTTTTCACATGTACAATTACAGTTTTCACCACCAGGTGGCAGAAGATGAACTCCTAGACTATATGAATATTTTACTTTTTCCCTAGGTCCTAATGTTAGGAATGAGACTGCTGTCATCAGATTGTGATCTATGGGCAGGGTCCACTTTCCTTTTCTAGTCACTTCAGAAATTCTTGTCTTTTTGCATCATGGCTGATCATGTGCGCTTTGGGGTACGGTTGCTGCTACATAAATAAAAGTTATTATTGAAAAATGATTGACATCCTTATTATCTTTGGGAGTTAAGTATTATCAGGGAAAATTTTAAATCACATTTTTGGAGAGTGCATTTTTTTTATATGCGACAGACACTGTGCCAAATTTATCAAAACGTCACACATTTGCAAATTCCCCAAAAATGTTTAAGGATATAGAGAAAAAAAAATGTGCACAAAACTAGAAAAAACTCTTGAACAAAAATCTGATGAGATCTTTTCAATATCAAACTTCATAAAAGTGTAAAAGAATGACTGTTATGAGACTTGAGACAAATGTTAATATGGGAATCTTCCCTAGTCATCTACCCTTCCCAGGCGGGTGAGTAGACATGACCAAAAATGTAGAGATCTTTTTAAAAGTTGCATGTGATACATGTATCTAAAAGCATCTGGCAAAGCAAAGATCATCCACTTTCACCAGCGATCGCTTGAACTGTCATTTTTAGCACAATTTGAAAAATGGCACAAAATAATGCGGCAAGTGATGGGATGTGTGCTTGTATAGAGAAGGCTATATGGGGCTCATACTGTATATAGGGAGCAAAATGGAGGCTCATCCTGTATAATGAAAGTTAAGTGGGGACTCATACTGTATATAGCAGGCTATGTGAGGGTCACATTGTATAAAGGGGGCTATGTGGGGGTTCATACTTTATATAGGGGGCTTTGTGAAGGCTCATATTGTATATAGAAGGTTATGTAAGGGCTCACACTGTATCTAGGGAGCTATGTGGGGTTCATACTGTATATAGGGAGGTATGTGAGGGCTCTTAGTGTATGTAAGGAGCTATATAGAGGCTCATACTGTATAAAGGGAGGCTATTTGGGGACTCATACTGTATCTAGGGAGCTCTGTGAGGTCTCATACTGTATCTAGGGAGCTATGTGGGGGGTTTATACTGTATATAGGGAGGTATGTGAGGGGTTATACTGTATATAGGGAGCTATGTGGATGCTCATACTGTTTATAGGGGGCTTTGTGAGGGCTCATATTGTATATAGGAGGCTATGTGAGGGCTCACACTGTATCCATGGAGCTATGTGAGGGTTCTTAGTGTACATAAGAAGCTATATAGAGGCTCATACTTTATATAGGGAGGCAATGTGGGGACTCATAGTGTATGTAGGTAGCCATGCGGGGGCTCCTACTGTATCTAGGGAGTTATGTGGGGGCTCCTACTGTATCTAGGGAGCTTTGTGGGGGTTCATACTGTATATAGGGAGGTATGTGGGGGTTCATACTGTATATAGGGAGGTATGTGAGGGCTCATACTGGATCTAGGGAAGCTGTGTAGGGGCTCATACTGTATCTAGGGAGCTATGTGGGTGGGGACGCATACTGTATATAGGGAGGTATGTCAGTGCTCATACTGTATATAGGAAGTTATGTGAGGGCTCATACTGTATATAGGGAGCTATGTGAGGGCTCATACTTTAGGGAGGATATGTGGGTGTTCATATTTATCTAGGGAGCTATGTGTGGGCTTATACTGTAAATAGGGTCTTTTGTGGGTGCTCATACTGTATTTAGTGAGCTATATGGGGCTCATACGGCATATAGGGTGGCTGTGTGCATGCTCATATATAGGGGGATGTGCGCATACTTAATTCTGCTCAATGTTAACGGATTATTAATGTTAATTAACAGTTAATTAACTGTTAATTAATATTAACATAAAATTATAATTGTAACTAATATGTGCACATTAATATTGAGCAGAATTAATTTCAGCCTATTGATTCAGCCTCCACAATAGTCACGGTCTGTCATATGGATTCTCAGGAATATTAATCTCCCACCCTTTCTCTACTATATATAGCATTATGTTATGTATAGCGCTGTACATAAGGGAAAAAAGTTTGTCTCTCTTGTTTTGCATCTACAGGTGTGCATCAAAGCACCTGTGTGTTAATCACATGATCACATGATCTATCAAAGGGGGTCGTGTCACATCACAAGATACAGCAGGTGCTGGGGGTCCACGCCTTCTAAACTGCCTGTGGCCCTGGCTACTCTTAATCCGCCCCTGATGCAGTAAATTTGCATGCATCAAATCCATTGTGCTTTACAGAACCAGGATTGTAGATGAGATTTTATGAATTATTAATCGCATGCTACAGACAAAATCTGAGGCAAAATTTGCCTTGCGTTGCAGATTCGAAACACCATGTAAATTTTATGGCGCAACTTTCACCCTTTGCAGTGTGAAATGTAAAAGCGGCAGCAAATCCGCAACGTTTCTGCAACTAAATCTGCAGAGACGTTTGCTGCCTCCTGATTTATCCCTGCAGCAAGTCTAAAGCACCATTATAGTTCTCTTCGGTAATTCAGTGTCAGTATTTCCCTTTACAATACTCACAACGCAGGTTATGTCTCCATCCTTCTCCTCAATACACTGCGCGTTGGCATGGCAGGGGTACTGCCCTCTGTTCCAGCAGGTCTGCCTCTCTGCACTGCAGCCTTTGCTCTGGTCTCCGACAAAGCCTTCTTTACATGGTCCACAGCGGAAAGAACCCTGTTTAACAAAATATTACTTCTATTATCCTTATACGTACATGTTCACACAACAACAGAGCAGAGACATAATCACACATCATATATGGAAGTGATATGCGCACATGTGAGCATACCGTGCGTGGTCAGTATGGGTAGCAAAGCTGGTAAGTGAATCACTGCCCATCTGTCAACCATCAAGGACCGGGGATGGAATCTCTGGGGAATTCTAGAACATCAGCAGGCGGTATAGTCCACCTGTCCAGGTCTTAAATACTTGTAAACTAAGGAACACATGGCACCACTAGAGCCATGAGTGAAGGTTGGATGGCAGCTGTGGACACTGACCCCGTGACATCTACGTAACCAGACACCCTGACGCCTCAACCTCATGCACCAGCTGTATTTTGTACTGCACATTTAGGATGACTACATGTGCCTTCATGCCTGGGTGTAGAAGGAGTAGATCAAGCAAATGGTTAAAAACGTTAGGAGTGGACATTTCAAAACTTGTGCAAGTGGAGCAGATGCCCATGTCCACCGATTAGGCCACTGCTTTCTTGCCCTTGAGAAATGAGAGATGGGATGTGTTTGGTTGCTATGGGCAACTGCTCTACTTTTCCTCCAAACTACCTGTGATAAATCTACCACATTATAAGGTGAATGGATTCTCTCAGCAGATTTATGGAAATTGATGAATAGAGGAACAGTTTTTGTTGCCCATAGTAATCAATCATTTTTTTTAAAGAGGAATACAAAATGAAATCTGCATTGGGATTATTGCCGGGGGGAGGGGGATTACCAACAAACCATACATTCCAGGACAAGCCATAAAAACAGGACACCATTATCCCCATTCCATAAGAATTTTTTTTTATAGTACACAGTGAATACTGACAATATCTTCATTTCAGTATTATGGGCTGTAGACGTGTATCACTCATAACCTTAATGACTTATTAGGCTATGTTCACACGTTGAGTTTTTGCTGCATTTTTTTAAATAGAAATAAAAAGCTGTTTTTTAAAACACCAGCAAAAGCTATGAGTTCGTAGTGTTTTTTTCACCCATAGAAAAATTCCACCCATTTTTTCACTTATTTTTCACCAAGGAGAATGTGCAAAAGATGCAACAAACGTTTTTATGGAATTTTTGGTGAAAAAAAAAACGCAGGTACAGCAGGATGGGAAACCCATTTATTTTCGTGATTTTTCCCAAGTATTGTCTTGGTATCCTCAGATGAGCATGGATGCATTTTTTTTATAGTAATGTAATTTGCACTTTATTTTTTGTAAAGGAATCCTTTTATTTCCCCCGAGTCCAAGTACAATTTAATTGAATTAGTAATGATTAAATTAATAATATGTGTTAAGTAGACAATACTCGATCAATTCAATCTCCCCGTTTTTTTACATTTGCAATTGTGTATTTTTTCATGAACTCATAAAACCTTAATACATGTCTTCACTTCATACATACTCTCTTTTTTGTTCAGAACAGTCACTTTTTTCAGACATAACATTTTTTTTCCTCTAAATAATTTGATGAAATTGCCCATTTTCTCCCAAAATGTTTATAGTTTCACAGACATCTTTCATTGGTTGCCTAATCCCATGTATGGTTCATGTTTGCAAGGTGCAAGAGAAGCTGAATTTTGAGATCCTGAAAAACACAGCAAAAAAAAAAAAACACCCGAAAAAGTACCAAAAAAAGGAAAAATCTGCATTTTGGCTGCAGAGGCAAAAAATCAGCAAAAAAGCAACATGCGAACATAGCCTAATGCTTTCCCAATGTGGCTGTCAAACGCGTTTGGTTTTAATTTTTGGACACGTTCTCCTGAAAAAATATACTATCAACTTTGCTGCCCTGATTGTTCCTATGGGCAAAAAAACATTTCTTTCAGAGAGTTTTCATAAATCTCCCCATCATCTATAAGTGCAGATATCGATCACGGCGAGGAGGTGACTTACCATGGTATTCGTGCAGATGGAGTTGGCAGCACATCCGCCATTTCTTCCTCCATTTTCGCATTCATTGATATCAAGGCAGATCTTTATGGAAGCATGAAAAAAATTCACATCAACTTAGAGGAATTAAATATGTTGTAATATATTAAAATGATAAAGCTACAGAAGGAAAACAAGTGACCCAAATGGAAGTTTTATTTTATTTATCATGGCTGCTTTTTCCATCATATTTCACAGTGTTGTACAGACGTTGTCATCACTGCCCCCTCAGAGGCTCACAATCTAAATTCCCTAGCAGTATGTCTGTGGAGTGTGAGAGGAAGCAGGAGACCCCGGAGGAAAACCCACCCAAACACGAGGAGAACATACAAACTCCTTGCAAATGTTGTCCTTGGTGGAACTGAGACCCAGAACTCTAGTGCTGCAAATCAACAGTGCTAACCACTGAGCCACCATGCTCCCCATACTGGATATGTCACCTTTTACTTTATATAGACTGGCTAAGAGGAACCTGACAGGTCCCCCCATGCCCCTAAACCGCCGGTAGGTCCTCGACTTCACTGAGCACAGACATGAAATGCTGGATGCCACGCGCAAGTATGAGACTTGCAGAGAGCCAACGGAGACGCCAGCTCTAGCAAATTATGTTATCACAAACACAGGGGCACGAGAACATGATCACTGGGCCTACGAGTCTGGGAAAACTAATGCCCCCTTGACTAGTCGGAAACTAATTAGCATATTTTTAGATTTTGTTTGCCATACACTTATACTGTACAGGGAGCATGTTAGGCAAGATGTTAACATAAAAAAAAAACGCATGGTGGCAGTTTGGGGGAAATGGGGGATCTGACAAGTTCCCTTTAAGGCTTCCTTGGGAGCACAGACACTCAGATGCAGATTTATTAGGGCAGTCTTATATTGTCTTACAATATACACTAACATACAGTCTAAAAATTATCACAGTGGTTTATGCTGAGTTTTAAATTTGTCGCATCTAATCTTGTCTAACTTTACTTTTAGACTTTTTTTTGAATAGTAAATCTACCCCATTATCAATATCCCTAGTGTTGGGGGGAACACATGAGAGCAGATTTATAAAATTTTATTTATCAGCCAGGCTTACGTAAGTGGTAGTTTTTTTTATGTAACTTTATCCCAACACAGGTAAAAAGAGCATTAGATTTGCCACTTTTATCTGGGAGATCGAGACATAAAAAAACAACTCATAGTAAAGGTGGGCTTACATTGGCACATTTCTGCCCATAACAAGACCCAATTACACGAGTCAATCGGCGCTTTCCTAAGGTCCTTTTATATGGATCAATCAAAAATTATTTGATTGATCCTGGCCATCCAGTCTAAATATTAACTGGGCCAGTGGCTTACTGTCCGAGTGAGAACCTTACACACAAGAGACACTCACCTATAATATCAAGTGGAGGAGAAAAGGAACATATTATCCTGGCACCTAATATTATTACAAATTCATGGGATACAAGGACATAAAATGCAACAAGGGATCAGTCTGCAGAACCAGAAAAAGTGAAATGGCCCTCGTCAGTCTCCAGTTCTCATCTTTCAATCATACAGATGAACCCTTGCTTCCACCTAAGTATGGCAGACAATTCTTCCTCAGTCTAGTCATTTTCTATCCAGGAAGCCAGCCTCAGGTAATGCAATCATATGATCACCGTGTGTCATGTCTGCTTGCTTTACTGCAAAGTTCTCAATGTTCCAACCACAAGTTCAGCTCCATATCGTCAATGTATTAGTTTCCCCTCGCAAATATTAACATATACTTTGGTTTTTCCATCAATTTAAAAATAATCGTTCACGCTGTGTATTTTTCCTGTAGAAGCTCAAATATTTTTCAGTATGTCTCTGCGTCTGCTACAATGTAGAGGGTAAAATACTCATATACACGGACAGGCCTTGGTAGTGAGACTTAAATGTGTAGAAAAATAAGCTAAGCTTTATAAAATATAGATCATATGTGAAATTTGTTCCACTGATCAAAAAAATACTGTTATCAAAACAATTAAAATATATCTATGCATAATTTGGTTTTCCAGTCCTTATTGCTATTCCATACAATTTCTAAGTCCTACTGGATCCATGACAGCTTTGGGCTGTGTTCACATTACATTTTTACCACAAGTACACATATACTAAATGTATCAGTAGGATTCCATACACCTCTAAGTTTGGAATTTATTCCCTATCAATTGGATAGGGGTTATCTTCCCAATTACTGGAGGTCCGACTGCCTGGAGCCCCGTGTGAATGAAGCAGAGGTCAATCATGCAAACTGCCCCTCCAATCATTCATGAGAGAAGACCAGCCAAGCACAACGATAACTTCTAAACTTGAGAAAACCACTTTAAGGATGCCAATGTTGTGCCCTTTTGGATTTTGTCAATGACCAAACCTTAATTCCTTACCTGTTTATGCCCCAGTATGTCACTTCTCCCCACAAGTTCGGCTATGTTCTCACATGTCAGATTGGCATGTGTATGTGACCTAAGGCTGGGGTCACACTTGCGAGAAACTCGCACGAGTCTCTCACCTCAATATCCGGCACTGCCGCCGGCGCTCGGGACCGGAATGTGTGGCTTCTTAGAAATACAGAGTGCCGACGGCAGTGCAGGGTATTGAGGTTTTAGACTCGTGCTGTTTTCTCGCAAGTGTGACCCCAGACTAATACAGGGCAGGCCTTCATTCCCAGTTTTGAAAATTTGGCCGAGGGTTCACAATTTTTAGAAGAAGTTGTAGTGGAGTCACATACCTATAGTCTATACAGATACAGAGTCTCTTTGGCTTCTTACAGAGCCATAATTACTCCAACCATTAAGGCACCTCCAAAAGGGGCCACATTACTGGGCGCTCCCAAATTCATCCCCTCTGTCAGTGTTGGCTGATGCCACATCCATCACACAAAGTTTCAGGACGCCGTACATGAAGGACCGGCACACTATTCCCTTACAACGACAGCCTGAAGGGGAGTGAAAATTGGGAGCGTTGCCTATGAAACCTACATAACCATGCACATACTGCAGCTATGCTTCATCCTCTGTCACCATCACCGATATAGTCAGCAGGTAAGAGGAGCAAAAGAGAAGACCAGCCAAGCACAGCAATAACTTCTAAAATTGAGAATACCCCTCTATGAAATGGTGTCTACCTGATGTGTGGTGGGAGATGACTTACCTGTTTATTCTGCTTGGCATAAGCAATTCCAACACCTTGTATTGCTGGTCCTTTGTACCCAAGTGGGCAGGCCTCACACCTAAAACCTGGAATGGTGTTTATGCATCGAACGCCAGGGAAGCAAGGGTTCTGTCGACACTGAAACAATAAGGGAAATAAATTGACGATAGAGTGCAATTACATATAGTACTTTAAAGACACCGTAGTGTTGAACACACAAATCACAGAAAATGCAAAAAAAATAAAAATGCAAAAAAAATAAAAATACAAAAAAAAAATACGTCAGGAATTCCTCTTTAATTTTCTTCTTTCTTCTTTGCTTTGATCCTATTTTGTCTCATTTTACAAAATGATAAAATATTGGTAAGCCAAACCCTCGTGACCAAGGGGCTGAACCATTGTCTAATGAAATGTTCTGGACCTTTGTAATATGTGGTGAAACCTCTTTGAGACAAGAACCAAAAATGTATTAAACATAAAGAGGTGGTCTTCTCAAAGGAGAGAGCCAGCAGGCATGATATATGCTGGCACTGAATAGCTGGTCTACACAAAGCAGGGGTCTTCTCCAAAAGTGATCTTTTGGGGAGGTTCAACTGTATTTAGTATTTTTCAGTTCCTTTATATTTTAAGATCTCATTTGGCTACCAGATAAAGGAAACATTAAATTATATCAAATATTAAAAGGCTGAAAACAATCAATTCTGTATCAATATGTGAATTACTCAAGAAACAAGGGTTTATTTTAGCAACAAGTTGTGTACCAGTGACAACAGGACACAATCGGGACAGATTTTCGGCCCTTGAAGGTAAGCAATATTGTTTTAATTTATTGGGAGAAGGCAAAAGTCTTGAAAATGATACGCAATGTAAATGCAAACATTTTCCTCTGTATAATAATTAAAGATTAAAGGGGTTGTCCAGGACTTTTAAACTGATGGTCTAATGTTAGGATAGGTCATCAATATCTGATCGATGGAGGTGCGACACTCAGCGCCAGACGGAAGTACTCAGCTGTGTATCTGAACAGCACAGCTCCATCAACAGTATAGTGGCCGCGGCCGGTACTGCACATCCGCCACCTCTGTTGATTTTGATTATGCAGTACCTGGCCACGGCCACTATGCAGCTGACAGAGCCACGCAGTGCAGCTCCGAGACTGAGCACCGGGAACAGCTGATCGGTGAAGGTGCCACATGTTGCACCCCCACCAATCCGATATTGATGACCTATCCCAAGGATAGGCCATCAATGTAAAAGTTTTTGACAATCCTTTTTAGCAATCATTGCAGGACTTATCGCATATTTCATACCTCATCAATATCAGTACAAATGACACCATTACCAGTGTAACCCTCAGGACACGGTCCGCACTGAAACCCACTTCCTGTCTCTGTGCATTTCACACCCCGAAAACATGATGTTGCGTCACATCGTGGCTTTGGAGGTATTGTAGGTTTTGGAGGCTTCGGAGCTGGTGTTGGAAATGGATAGTCTGGAGATAAACCTTCAATGGAAGAAAAAAACATGTTATAAAACATAGCAAAACTAGAAAAAAACAAAAATGTGAACAAAAATGTTTCAAAGTGGTAAATTAGAAAATCCCTTAAGATGTGTGCACACAACGACTTTTTCAGAAGGCCAAAAACATCCATTTTTAAAGCAGAAGGTTTCAAGAATCACCACTTTTCTCGGGAGTTTTGTAAACCTGAAGTTTTTTTGATCATTTCCCAAGTGCTTTTACAACATTTTATTCCAATGGCATTTTTTTTTCAACATTTCATGGGCATCGTTTTCTGTGCATTTTTTTTATTTCATGTAACAATGAAGAAGATGTCAGAGTTTTTTTTAAGAAAAAATGCTTAGAAAATGCTTGAAAAAACACCTGGGAGTTTTTGGGCGTCTTATGAGCCTTAACATTGGCCTCTGCTGTAAATTACTGAGCGTCTTTCAAGCAGAAAATGCCCGAAGAATGGCAGGCTCTCTTTTTTTAACCGCTGGAAGTGGTTCAAAGATGCTGAAAAGTCTGAATATGCGCAAAGCAAGTTGTTTTCACGTAGCAATAATTCTCATGAGCGTTTTTCTGAGCTTTTCTGTTTTATTACTTCAAATGTACTTACCACAAGCCTGACATTCTGAGACTGTATTCCTCAAAAACATAGTCTCTTTCACCTTTAAAATATAAAGAGAACATCTATACAGTTTCCATTTTACCAGTTCTATTCATATAATACTATATAGGATTTATGTTATGTGTGATATGTTTTATAATTTAAGAATATCATCTTTATCCCAGTTTTCATATTATCTTTAAAGGGGTTGTCCAGGTTTGACACGAAAATCTGCAGTCACTCTATGTGACTGCAAACTTGTGATTTCTCACAGCATGTATAGGTGGATCGACATATTGTCCAACATTCCCCCTTATTTAGTTTACTGACGTATATAGCGCCATTAATTCCACAGCGCTTCACAGACATTATCATCGCTGTCCTCATTGGGGCTCATAATCTAGATTCCCTATCAGTATGTCTTTGGAGTGTGGGAGGAAACTGGAGTACCAGAAGGAAATCCACGCAAACATGGGGAGAACATACAAACTCCTTGCAGATGTTGTCCTCGGTGGGATTTAAACCCAGGACCCCAGCACTGCAAAGCAACAGTGCTAATCACTGAGCCGCCGTGCTTCCCCCTTGTAGAACAAGTATATTGTGATGTGTGGTGTGAATGATGACTTGCATTAATGGTGATAATGTTGTGTGCTGTCTGACAGTAGGGAAAGCAAGAGTTAATGGTTGGGATTAGCCCAGAGTGGGAGGGGTTAAGCTGAAGGGACAGAGACAGTTCCTGTCAGGAGGTAAGACAGGGCTTAGGGTGCATAGAGAAAAGACGTAAGGTGTAATGGGAGAAGTGCCACATGACATCGGTGTCCCTAACGAGTGGGGAGACAGAGAATGAGAAACGCAAGATCCTAGCGAAGAACAAGACAGAGAAGTGACCAAAAGAACAGAGTGATCTATTGGAAACGGGTCCTGGGTCAGGATCCTAGCAGTATGGCCCAGAGTTTATAATTCGCAGAGATAATGGGCCTAGAAAGGACAGAGTCTGTGAGACAAAGAGAGTGCCCTGGGCAGGAGTTCCAGAGTGTTAGCGGCAGAGAAGATAAGTACCAGCCATATTGGCAATATATTTCCCTAAAGGGGAGATAAGCGCAGGACCCCTGGTTGAGAATAGGACTCTCACTAATTGGACTGTAGTACTGAGCTGGGCTGTGGTGAAGTGTAAAGGAATACTGCAGATAGAGGATAAGAGAGAAAAGAGGAATAAATTGATATTGTATGTGGAAAAATGCTCCATAATGTAAAGCAAACGTTCATGAAGATATGTTCCACTTATCTACTGTATATAATCCCTACCAAGTTATCGTTGAGTAAAAAGTTTATTTTTGACTAGTGATCTCCCTCACTGAACTGTCAAACACCAGGTCTTTGTCAACCTAGTCATCGGTTACATGTGGCCTACAAGGGCGTAGCGCCCCCACACCACAAGTCCACGCACCCAGCCAGGACCCCCACCTTCATGTATATTGCTGGGGTGCAAGAGTTGAGTACCTTGCCCACGGATGCCGCCCTGCGCCACATTAGACATGTGTAACACAGGTAATTGGATGCAGCGACACAGAGGCGCAGGGTTAACAGGGGTAAACAGTTGTCTGATGTAATTGTTACAGGGAGAAATCTCCTTGCAGGGAGCAACAGGGGTTAAATCAGATTAATGCTAGAAATTACAAAAGAATGGAACAACTTGAGGTAGCAGTTTACATTTATATCTGTTTCACTTAGTGTGAGTCCTTCTCTGGGATAAATGCTGGATGCCGGCTGAGGCCGAAGCTGAGGTCTTCCGTCTTCCCTGCCTAACAAATCAGTCTTCTCTCTTCTGGCGGCAGCGGGCGGTCACCGGTCTGACCCGCTGAGCCCCTAGTCTGTTACGTTGCTCTGCAGCCAGGAGTTTTTCACCGCAATCTCCCGCTCGGCGTGCACTCCGCTGCACACCCGACGACGTCCCCCGGTCCTTTCTGCACCCGACCCTTATTGCTGCCGCGCAGCCTATTGTTACACACAGGTCCTTTCTCTCACTTCTCTCTGGTGGGAACCCCTTCTCGCTTCTCGTGCAAAACCCCTTATACTCCTCTGGCTCACCACGCCCCCTCTCTGCACGTCATGGGTCTCCTCCGTCCTCAATTTCCTTCCCACTTGCAACAATAGGCTCAGCCCAGCAGTTTCGGACCCAGTGCCCTGTCAGCACCCACAGCTCGGTCTTCTCCCTTACACATGCACACAGCACACACTGTCAGGGGTCTCCTAGACTAGGCGGTCATGCGACCACAAGTATGTTATATTCATGCTTCTGGACACATTCCGACTAGACGTGTCTGGCCTTGTCCAATTCACTTTCTATGAGCAAGGCTGCGCATGTCTAGTTGGAATGTGGCTGGGAGTATGCATATCACATACTTTTGGTCACATGACTGTCTGCTCCTGGGTCTGACACTCGAGAATCTTGTGAGTATTCACAAGTCTGCAGTCACATAGACTGCAGACTTTCTTGCCAAACCCAGACAATCCATTTAAACATTACTAATTCATCAGATTTACCTGTTGTCTCACAACATCCCTGAGTTCTCCAAGTAGTTGGTTGAGCTGAGAGATTTGACCCAAGAGCTGCCTGCTGACATCCCCTACACAAAACATATTTATATGTTACAGGTATGATCAGTTGTATTTTTTGCTATTAAGTAATAGTATAAGGGAAAATAATAAACAGCTTTTAAAGGTGTGCTACAGTTTCTACAGGAACATTTCTTATAGAAGGGATATCCCAAAGGGCTTCTAAATCAAGCATTAAATAGAACAAAGACATTTTCACAGTCATCTTATTTGCATGTTGAACTATGATGCAAGATATAAAAAAGATGAACAAGCCTGTGGAAAAGAAAAACTGTTCAAAACTGCAAGTTATAAGTCTTATAATGACCAGAAATAGGGATATTCCTCACATGTACACACACACGAACGACAGAACAGTCCAAAAAGTCACCAGAACTGATAAGTACGATGTAAAGGAAAATAGACAGTTATTGTGCTGACTTTGAAAAAACTAAAGTACCATGTAGGGATGAGTAGAGTAACGACTCCAAATACTAAATGTCCTCATACACGTCAGATCGAAATTGTCTGGACCTACCTACAGTATGTTGGCGGGATTAGTCGGCAATCTAATATGTATGCAAGCCTCCTGACTCTGTCATGACACATGATGTCGGGAAGAGAAGGATCCTGCACATTGGATTTCCAACAGCTGATCCTTTTCTTGTCTGGGAAATACAATGATGCCAGAAGAGTCTCATAGAGAACATCGGAGCGCTTGGCTGAGCAAAGTCGGCCAGCTGTCAGCTGAACAATCATTTGGCCAACAGTTGTCTAGTGTGTATCGGGAGCTTAAGAGTCTTGTTAGAGCTCATGCAGACATTTGTGGATCTCAGGCCGATCACAGACTCCAATGCACAGTCTGGCCGCAGGTCTCCTAACTCCAGCGTGACATCCTCATAGAAATATATGAAGCTGTCACGATCCGGTTGGGATACCCGTCACCCGTGGCCAATCAGTGCATTGCGGTCCGTGATCGACCTGAGAACCATGGACGTCTGCATAAGCCCTTCCAAAGAGGAAACGGTCCCTTAAAGACATAATTCTCTATGTGTTCCAGTATAAGTATTGTCCTAATAGTGAAGAATACAGACAGCGTACGGCCAAAGGCATGATACCCTGTGTGATACCTTAGTGCATACAATGGTATTCAATTAGTCTAAATAAACATAAAAAGAGCCAAAAAAAATATTGTGTGACATTAATACATTGATAATGAGGCCATAAAGGCCAGTGGTGTCACTCTAAGTTGTGAAAGAGGATGGGCACTAATTATTTATCCCAATTCTCTTCTCCACATCTTTGGATTTGTCTGCTTCTATTACAATGTGACTACATGTGTTATATATTTGCTCTTATCTGTATCTTTGCATTGTACATTCCAATTTTTACTGCTCCAATACATATGAAATAAATAAATGAAGCTACTTTGCAATTATCATGGATTTTAGTTCTACATCTTCATGGTTAGAAACGGGCTACAAACATGCCCGTGTGTAGTCTGATCCTGTAGTTACATGTTACTATTCCATCCACTACTCTTCATCTGTCTTTAGGTTTGGAGGCGGACTAGAGTATATTTAATTGGGTTGCCTGGGCATATAATATGGTTACCAATAACAAATTAAGTTTTTTGTATCTTATTTGATGGGGATAGCACCAAAGCGTATTTATCAAAACCCACCTGCATATTGTCCAGGTTCACTCTGCTGCATGAAGCACTCTTGTATTGATGCTACTTGAGTGAGAGAACCACCCAGGACCAACTTCAGTTCATCCATGGAATCCTGCAGACACAACCATGGACGGGTGTTATATATTAGTTATTAATGTAGGAAGATCTGTAACTGGTAAAAAAGCTCCAGAGACAACCAAAATATAAAATACTGAATAATGATAAGGTTGAACAGAGCTCATATGTCATGTCAGGAAATAAATTCATCATCTCACTTTACAGAGCAAGTAACCTCTAATGTACTGATATTGGAAGATAATTGCTTCTTTTCTAGTGGAATACACAGATTTCCAGATGAATTATATAGAAAATGGAACTGAGAATCTTTGAATCTATTGAATCTACTGTCTGGATTCTACAAACACAAAAAGTGTCCTTCAAGAGCAGTGTATATTTAAGAACACTTAAAGGGAACATCCACCAGAATGCTTCCATCTGCTGCTAAGATAGTCTTTGTTGGGCTCGGAAGTGATGATGCCCCAAAAACCAGTCACCTGTCCACTTAGTACATTGATCGACTGTAGCAATCAGGAGACTGATGAATGAGATGTCATGACACCAGAAGGGGTGATGTTCACCTGATTGCTGAGGCCACTAATTAGCTGAATGTCACACCACTGGTGGTCGGGACGTCATCACTTTTGACAGAGAAGCAAAGATGGAGCTTGGGGTCCTTTCCAATGGGAAGCAGTACTCCGTTCTTCTTTTTTTCCTTACTGCCTTCTCCTTTCCTTTACAGTAATGAAGGAAAACCCTTTTAGAGGAAAATGGGGAAGGTGGTGGTTGAGGGATGGCCAAGATAATAAAATTCTTAAAGGAATTACCTGTTTTGTATAAACCCTACTTCTTAAAAAGTAGCTATCCACCCTTTAAAAATAAAAAAAAATCCAGAATGCTGTAACATATGTGAGGCAGTGACCGGTGTCACATGTAAGGGTCTTTGTGTGTTCCCTCCAGAATGTGCGCGGAGGGGTACTGAGGCCATGGGAGTGCATTGCAGTCACAGGAGTAGCTGTGATTGCAATGCAGGATAAAAGTAAGTATATGTCTTGGACATGCTATTTGTCCAGGGCAGATTTGAGAAAACCTGCTGGGCTTTTATTTTTGAAACGGACTACAGGATGGTAGTGGTGCAGTCGGTTTTTTACCTCAGCCCGGGTTTTCCATGTGGCCTACGGCCACAGATTCCAGTTGAAAACCCTGCAGTAAAGGGTTTGGTTGTGTCAGGGTCAGTGTCAGTTTCAGTTTGGTTTCTGCAAGTGTGCAGAGCCGAAGGCTCTGCAGAGCCCCACCTGTGTGAGGCAACACAGGCAAGCGGAGCTGAAAAGCCTGGCACCCACAGCGTACACTGCGGTGCAGTCAACCACGGCAACAGGTCTCGGAGGTGGTCTGTTTTGTGCCCAGCTATGAACTGGAGGTAGACGGTCCTGTGCCCAGCTGCGATTCAAAGGTGGACTGGCGTGTTTGTCGACTGCAATCCAGAGGATATGTTTTCCCGGCTGTGATCCGGAGGATATCGGGTGCTGTGTTTATGTGAGTTTTGAACATCAAAAGAGACTTTGCTTTGAACTTTGCTGGGTCACTGCCTCATCACTCCTCAGTGTAGATACCGCTGCACTACACATAATAAAAGAATATCCTGACCGGTGGGCATGTTAATAGCTGCAGCCATTCATTGCTGTGGCCTTTGGTTGGCTATAACAGGTGTATGTCCATCTAGGCCAAGCAGGGAGCACAGAGGTAGTCGCTGGTGGCCAGCTGTAGTAACATCAATATGGTTGACAGGTCAGTGCAGCAGGCCGATGAGATGCATAACAGTGCGAGCGATATTACACTCCTCAACATTGAAATTGCAATACTCAAAAGGTACAATAATAAAATATATTGTGGTACCGTGTTAGCCAGAAAAATCGATGTGAACACTTTTCCGTCCAAAGATGACAAGAGTATTCTTAGAGTGATACCTTTATTGGCTAACCAGAAAATTATATGATTTTCTGGTTAGCCAATAAAGGTATCACTCTAAGAATACTCTTGTCATCTTTGGAAGGAAAAGTATTCACATCAATACTCAGAAGGAAAAGTAGTGGAAATATAAAAATCACAGGATTGATAGACATGACACTGATATTCAAATGGTGAAAAAGTGGAGACAAAAATTTCAAAACATCTCGGTTTATTCAATATCAAGTATGAGCGCCACACACCTAAATCCCCGCACTTACACGCCTTGGCTGCTATCAATGAGGTTATTACTGGTTGTCCAAATGTTCTGCCACGCTGAACCACTTTTCAACACAATGAAGCCAGACCTCATGTTGCTCATGCTACTGTGAGAAACCTGATTGGCCTAAATGTGCTACCATGACCAGCAGCGTCTCCAGACATCCATTGAACAAATTTGGGACGTCATTGGTTGGTAATTGCAAAGGGAACTGCCAGCGTCGGATCTTGATGATTTGACCAAGTGTATTAGCACAGCAGAACATTCCTCAGACTACCATTAACAACCTCATTGATCGCATGTCAAGCTGTAATTGTGTGTATTTGGAGCTCATAGTTGATACTGTATAAATCGAAAAAAAAAAAATTTTGTTTCCTTTTTTCATCATTGGAATATTAGTAACATTTCCATCCATCCTTTGATTTCCATAATACTACGGCTTTTTCTTCCTTTCAATGTCGGGGAGTGTATTTTAACCTCTTGGTCAATATTGTTAGAAAACAGGCGAAAGACAAAATACGAATAAATCTTTGTGTGGGGCTTTACATTTTTCATTTTATAAATTGAAATATGGAATTTAATCCATCAATGGATCATGATACGATGGTCACCAATAGCCTCCGATAGATCTCATTGATTATAATGGAATCCACTGGGCTTCTAATAAGGCATTTATAATTTTTTCTGCCCATTATGATGATCCTGTGATGAAGCCTACCAATGTGTAAGTGTGAATAGAGCATAAAAGATGTACAAGTATAGGTATATAAATAGGCAAAGTCCTACAGACTATTTTTCATTTACGTTTCCTTACCTGTGCTTTTTTCTGCAGCGTTCTTATCTGCACAGATCCCGTGTTTAGGGTGACTCCTGACAGTGGCCGGGGCAGGTCTTTGACAGCATCCACTTGGTCACAGTCTAAGTAGAGTTCAGCGCTGCTGGACCCTCGATGTAGCCCACTGAGATGTAGAAGGATGGAGTGCTGCTTCCCATCAGCTAGATCTATATTGCTGAAGATGACAGAGTTCATTTTGCCATCACTCTTGAGGTATCGAAGGGAGGCTGAGCCAGAAAAATCATAAAGCCAGTATGAAAGCAGGAAAGTAAGATTTATAAATCTATTGCATCTAAATGTATCCAAGACAATTATGATCTACTGTATGTGTTCACCTAAACCTTCATAGTTGGCATCAATGTATCTGTCTGCCCCAATTTTAACCAAAGATACCCTGGATTGATTTGTGTCCTCTGTTCTGTGTATTACTCTGTGTGCAGAATTATTAGGCAATTTTATGCAGATTTTACCAGCTGTATGAACCTGAATGTTTATCGGAAGAAGCAGATCAGGTGATGTGTAGGCCAAAAAAGAGATTTAAGTGATTCTGAAAAGTAAAAAAATTGTTACGAGTTTTAAGAAAAGCAGTACTCTTGGTATTGCTAAGATAATGGGATGGGATCCCAGAACCATCAACATTTTTGATGCATATAGTCAACAGTGTCACAGAAATGCGTTGAGAAAAAAAGACGCACATTAATGACCAAAGGTTTGAGAAGAATCAAATGTGAAGCGACAAGGAAGCCATTATCCTCCAGTGCCGTGTTATTCCAGAACTGTAACCTCCCTGGGGGTCCAGAAGTACAAGGTGCTCTGTGCTCAGAGACACGGCCAAGGTGAGGAGGCAGATACCCAACCACCACTGAACAATACACAGAAGTGGAAACGTCAAGACGAGGCCAAGAAATATCTGAACACATATTTTTCAAAGGTTTTATGGACTGATGAGATGTGACTGACTCTTGACAGACGAGGTGGTTGAGTCCATGCCTGGATCAGTAACGGGCACAAACCTCTACTTCTACTCAGATGCCAGCAAGGTAGATGTGGGGTACTGCTATGGGCTGATATTAAAGAAAATCTAGCTGAACCTTTGCGGGTTGAAGATAGACTCAAAATCTACTCCCAAACCTACTGCCAGTTTTTAGTAGACACTTTCTTCAAGCAGTGTGTTACAGCAAAAAATCTGCAGCTTTCAAGAAACCTGTGTTTTTTACGTAGGACAATGCGCCATCGCAGCATTGAAGTATCCACTGCTGGGCTGCCAGTACTGGCCTTATAGAAGAAAGAATAATGACATGGCCCCTTCCTCACTGGACCTAAATCCTATTGAGGACATGTGGGCCTTTCTTACACGAGAGATTTACAGTGAAGTAAAAAAGTCACCTCTCTGAACAATGTCTGGAATGTCTGGAAGGCCGGGGTCACACTTGCGAGAAACTCGCACGAGTCTCGCACCTCAATACCCGGCACTGCCGCCGGCACTCGGGAACGGAGTGTTCAGCGACATAGAAATACACGCAGCCGCACATAGGACCTGCTTCCTATGTGGGTGTTTAGAATATTTAGCGCTGCACATGAGACGACTTCATTTTATGCAATAGATACAACTAGGTTGTACTACTGTATAGGGGCACTTTGTGGGTGATACTGTATAGCATTGCCAGAAAGGTATTAATATAATTTAGACTTCAGACACGTAGCACTTGCAGCTTTTCAACTTTTCAGAGGAAAAAACTGTTGATCTTAACTTTTTGTTAAAAAGGACTTGTCAGCACGATTTTGTAATTTAAAGTAAAACCATGGCTGTAATGGCGCTGGAATACAAATTAAATTGATATCTTTGGTGAATAAATCAGCTTTGTGGTTCTTCTTTAACTCCTTCATGACATATGACTTACATTTACGACATAGGTTGTGTCTCTGACTTTGACGCCCGCTCGTACGCTATTGTGTGCATCTAATAGCTGTGTGTGGAGCTCTGCCCACGGATATTAAACTGTTAAATGACACGATAAGCATTTTAAATGCGCAGGCAGGGGGACGCGTCATTCCACACGCCCAGAAGTGCTCCCGTAATGTGACCGCGGTGGGCTGATGGGCTGCCATGACAGCGGAAGGTCTGCTGATGGCCCCCAATTCTTGTCATGACAACAATTCTTCTATGAAAGCCAGTGATTAGCCGGCGTTCATGATAGATCAGGATTTTCGCTATACATAGAAGTGCTGATACAGTGCTGTGTATGACACAAGCGATCAGGCGATTGCAGCTTCAGGTCCCCTAGGGGGACTTACAAGTACATTGAAAAGTTGAAAAAAAAAGATTTTAAAAGATGAAAAAATTACAAAAATACAATTAAACATAAAACAATTAAAGAAATAAAAATACACATATTACTGGAATTGTAAAAGTACAATCTATCAAAACATAAAAGAAATTAATCCGATCAGTAAAAGGAGTAACAAGAAAGGAAATCGAAACTCCAGAATTATGTTTTTTGGCCACCGCAACGTTGCAATAAGATGCGATCAAATCCAAAATGGTATCAGTTAAAATGAGCACTCAGGGTGCAAAAAATAAGCCCTCACACAGCCCCAGATCCCAAAAATTTAAAACATTACTGGACTCGGAAAACGGCAACACAAGCAAATTTTTTTTTCACAAATTTCGGATTTTTTTTCACCTCTTTAAAATATATGATATATGTTTTGTATCTGTGTTCTCATCTGGAGAATCATATTGCCAGGTCAGTTTTACCATATGGTGAACAAATGGAACCTCCACCTCTGCAAAAAAATTGTGAAATTGCACTTGTTTTGCAATTTGAACGCCTTTGGATATATCTTTTCTTTTAGTATGTGACATGATAAAATGACATCATTCAAAAGTACAACTCCTCCCGCAAAAAATTCTAAAAATGAAAGAGAATCTTCAAAGTTTCGGTGTGGTGCAGATATGGTTACTAATTTAAGATATGTTAGGTGGCTTTCATTGGACCCACTAGCCAGTAGTATGAAGTTCTCCAAACATTTGTGCCAATTGCAATTATTCCTTATGCCCTCCATAGCTATACACTGATCAGCCAGAGCCATAAAACCACTGATGGGTGAATTACCACCATTGATTATCTCATTATCTCATACATTAATTACCTTTATTTATTCGTCCCATCACTGTGAATTCAAAGAAGCGGCTGTTGTCTTTAGTGGAGTAAAGACCAAACAGGGTGGCTGTAGATTTAGGCTGCAGCTTAAACGTGGACAGTATATACACTTCATTCATGGAGGGATTGTTGAGCGTCTGCTGAAGGTAATGTGTGATCTGTCTCTGGACTGAAGGCGACAGGAGATCAAGGGCTGCAATAGTAACGCAAATAAATCAAAATCCAAGAAATCTAAAAAATGTAATCAAATTAGTCAATCAATCCATTTTCCAGTGAAAGCCTATATTTAATGGGTTTCCCATCATTCATTATTACGCGAACTTCATAACATTAGGAACAAGTCCTATTTATGACCTACGAGATAGAGTACCTTGCAATTAAAGAGTATTTCCATTTTATGTAAATAATGCTTAAGGTAGTATTCCCACTTCATACATAAGATATGCCATAAAAGTCTTATAGATGGGGGTCCCACCGCTGATATAAGGAAGAAGAATATTGGCTAAACATCAATTAAACTCTGGACAATGTCTAGAAAAAAAATATTAAAAATGATATAGGCTGGTTGAATTGGCATTTGATAGTTGTGTCCATGTTTTTAAGAGGCCACCAAGACCTTAACTTAAGATTTATGGTTGGGGGTTATAGGCTTAATTCACATTGACATCCTCTGCTTTCATTTTACAAAATTCAGATAAAAAGTGACAGATCTATTATGAAAAAATTGCATGTTTTTATCTCATCTTCTTTTTGTCTAAAAGCAATGAAAAAGTAATGCATAGAATAAGGCTTCATACACATACAGTATATGGGGTTCTGATATTTCGGGCATCTAGAGATAAAGCAGAAAATGTCAGGTCAGTACAGGTAAAACGTATCTACAGAATGCGATATTTCCATTATTCCGTAAGATGGCTAATATCAGTGCTCAGTCCCTGGCATTAGGTATAGAAGCATGTCTGCACATTTTGCTACATAGAAAACGTCTTGCGTGGCATTAGACAAGGGAAGCTTATTAAAATACTGACTGGGCAATGGAAAGTATGCATGAGTCCATTCTCAGAACCAGAAGAATAAAAACAGATGTTGGCACAGTTCAGATAGACTGCTATTATCATCATAGGTTTTACAGAACACCGGAACCATAAACATCACCGAGGTATGCCAACGTAACGCTAATGAGAGAACACATCATCTCTAAGACAAGTGCAGACGTACAGTGTTCTGTATACACACAGTATACGCGGCCCAGGTACATCGTCATTGAGAATATTTTCCTGCTGATAATGTATAATTCTTGGCTGTACATCCAGGTCACAAACAGCTTTTAGTATTTAACTTATTCTACTGTTCTAGACTGCACTTAACACATATAGAGTTCCAGGCAATTACATCAGTCTATCTGTATATCCACAAAAAAAAACTGACTAGCACCTTCGAACAGAATAACCCAAGTGTGAACAGGTGCAACCTGCCATGACTGCATAATATACAAAAATAAGAATACAGCAGTACAGCAGCCTCTGTAATCACTAAGATGTACAGTATGCCAACATTGAATATATAAAATAAGAACTGTATTACTGCTATATAGAATATACTTATAAAATGAAGGTACTTAGTTCATAAATAGGACAGTTCATGAGAGCCCACCAGCTATGGCAAGGCGTAAAAGTTTTGAATGGGACCCTTGCCTAATACTTATCAAACATGCCTACAAATTTAAACTGCAGGTAGGATCCAGCCCTTGGCAGATGGGAGGAGTGCACGCTTCATACACCTTGTCACGGCTGATGAGCACTCAGGAATTGGCCAATTTATGAGCTAAATTCCTTCATTTTTATAAGTTTATTCCATATAGCAGAAATACAGTCCAAATTTAATATATTCACATATGTTTGCATACATTTTATCACTTACAGAAGCTGCTGTACTCTTTTGTTTGCATTATACAGTCATAGCAGTTTGCACCTGTTCACATTTGCTTTATTCTGTTCGGTGGTGCTGGTCAGTTTATTGTTTTTTTTTGTAGTATACTATTGGAAGTTTTGACTGCTTCCTTTTCTGACTGAGAGCTCCTCCTCCCATCAGCCTAACGCCTCCTTCACACGTCCTGGTGACGCTTGTACAGGAAAATAAAGTACCGGTGAGATCTGTGGTCTGAGTGTTATCCACATGTACTTATGTGACATCTGTGCATCCGTTTGCTGTCTGTGTATCACATCCGTGTGACACATACTGACGCCTGGGAAAAGCAGTATAGTTCGCACTGATCCCAGGCGCCGGCTGCTTAAGGCAGCTCTCATCATTGTCGCTTGGTCTCCCTGAGATCAGCTGCGACCAGGCAACAATGATGAAAGTTGTATTTATCACCCACTGTGTACATTCTGTGTAAAATTAAGAATTAATAGAAAAAGCGGCGTGGGCTCCAGCGTAGTTTTCATAACCAGCAGAGGGAAAGCCCACGGTTGGTGGATGATGTTAATCTGGCAAAAGGGACAATATCCCAAAAGGTCCCCAGGCTATTAATAACAGCTCACAGCTGTTTTTTTAGCCTTTCCTGGTTAGTTTACGGGGAACCCCAGAAAAAAAATGACGTAGGGTCCCCCTTTATAAATTCAAAAACGCAAAGGCTAAACAGAGAGCTGTGAGGTCATATTAATAGCCTGGAAATTGCGACAAATCTGGTGCTTAGCCTCTCTTTTCCTACTTTCCCTGTGGTGGTGGCAAGTTTGGTAATAGGTTTGGGGTTGATGTCATCTTTGTGTTGTCAGCTGACATCAAGCCTAGGGATTAGTAATGGAGAGGTGTCTATAAGACACCCATGTTACTAACCCAATAGTAAGTTTTGAAATGAGCACACAGCAAGAATAAAATCCTTTATTTGGAATAAAACTGAACGACCTCTTTTACACATTTATTAAAAGATAAAAAACAAAGTTATACATACCTTAATGCCCAAAATCCATTGAAACCCATGTCCTCTGTAAAAAACAAAAATAATAAACAAACGTATCACTCATCTGTCCAATGTGAAGATAATTCTCTTATGTCCATGTCCCCTGTAAAAAATAAAAATAATAAACAACCGTATCCCTCATCCCACCTCATGCCACCATTCAGTTTGAAATCTAGATGTTGCAGAGATGAGAATTATGACGTGGGACAGTATGTCATCCGTGTGTCGTCAGTGCACATGTGTGCGGTGTGCATTCTGTCTGTGCTGCACATAAAAAACTGACATGTCTGTGGGTTATTCCCACATGCGCATCACCATTAAATACAATGGGTGGTGCATGAGTCCGTATTTGTGGTCTTTAAAAAACAGACCGCAGAGACACATAAAAAACGAACGTGTGAAGGAGGCCAGAGGCTGTTTTAAATTAGTGCTGGCCTATAAATTTGAAGAGTTTTTGTCTGTGAGAGGCATGTTTGAAAAGTGTTAAGCTAGAGTTCCAAAGAAGAAGGTGACGTCATTAAGGTTACCACCGGTCACACGCAGCCGCATTCTCATACACAGCTCAGTGTGTGACCACTCACACTGATGTGACCACTCACCAAACCATCCGGACTGTTGTGGGACATGGCCATTAATGGATAGTGGAAAGGTGAATATAACTTTGCTTTTTTATTTTTTGGTTAATAAATGGGTATAAGAGGGTTGGGGATTGTTAATTTTATTCTGTGTTTGTCTTTATTATATTTAACTATGGGTATAGTAATGAGAGTGTCTTTTAGATGACTTTCCATTACTAACCCATGGGCTTGATGTCAGCAGCCATAAAACAGCTGACATCAACCCCACAACTACTACCCCACTTGCCACCACACCAGGGCAAGTGGGAAGAGCGGAGTCTAAGCGCCAGATTTGTTGCATCCGCTGGTTCGGATTTCCTAGCACACCCCTGTGTCTCGGCCTCAGCGCCCCATTCAGTATCCTGCTGGTCTCACTGGTTGGCACAAAATCTCTTCCCGCCTTGTCAATCTGGTCTTTTATATTGAGAAACTGTGTCAAGAAGGTCACCTGACCTGGTGCTCCATCTAAACTCATACCTCTAGAAACTCTTTCCCTTCGTGTTGATTCCGCAGGATTCTGATTGGGCATTAGGTGGCAGTCTCCGGACACAAATGCTGCACAGTGCTGGGGAATCTCATCTACATCACACCCTCTTACAACTATATCTCTCAAGTTCTTTAACATGGTGCCCCGATTAGCATTGGCTGAATGGTGAAACAAATGCCTAAATTCAGCCATACATAGAACAGGAGTCTTCTCAATATAACCAGCTAGTGATACAACTGAATACATTATATGCAATATTCAATATCTCTCCATGCACCACTAGATTCTCAGTATGAAAAAAGCTGATGTGTCATGTATATTTGCACCTAAATAAAAGATTTAATGCTTCAGAGTTTGCCAAGAAAATGAAGTCATGCTAAATATTACCAAATGGTTTATGAAATGTTCCTAATAAAACATAGCCATACACCATCATCAATGGTAACCGAAAACCTGAAACTAGAACTCTATTAGCCAAATAACATGAGCCATAGTCTGGAAGCTGTTGTTCTTGTTGGTAGTGGTGATTTTGTACTTAGTGTCAATTACCTCCATTATTAAAACAAGCAATAGGGCCTGGTTTCTGCTATTGTTATTCACTCTATGCCCCAATATATAGAAATCAAGATATTTGTAGTAAAATTTTGTGACACCAGAGCAAATTCTAGGTATAACACCCACCTATAAGAACATTTTCATAACTTTCTGGCACCTATGGGTGTGAGCCATTCACATCTATAATTACACTATGTTCTTTGCCAAAATAGGTGTAATATACTGGCAGTAAAATGCTCAGCATTGGTCATTCTGTAAAATCCTTAAAATGTTAATATATTTTAAAAGTCATAAATAAACAGGAAAATCCAGACCCCAGGGCTCTCGTTCTGCATAGTGATCATCAGGGGCAGATACTATCTACAGATGTAGGTCCCATCTGTAGAAAGCTTTAATAGTTACTATCTGTGGCACATTAATGATTTGGCTGTTTATATTTGGCTGCTACTGTCTCCTATTTACTTGAATGGGATAGAGCTGCAGTACCATTCCCAGCCACTACACAAAATATGGAGCTGTGCCAGTTCTGGGAGCCCCTATTATCAGCCAATCAATGTCAATGTCAGGGTCAGACCCCAACTCATCCTAAAAATAGGTCACCAATAGAAGTCCCAGAAAACCTACTCAGCAAATCTCCCTAGTAATGAGTTTGGGGGTGTAAAACAGCAAAACTAGGCAAACTTGGTATTTTGGAATCTGAACAAGGTGGAGAATCAGTGGAGAAGGACATAATGGTTTGAAAAATAGAAGGAATGAGGCGAAGAGGATGGCCAGCAACCCGATTGCGTGATACATTTAAAATAATGGTGGAGAAGACCCTGGTGGACCTATCTAGGGTTGCACAAGATCGATCTTCCAACAGATTGTCCATCCAACAAGTCGCCAGGGCTCGAGATTAAGCCAAAGGCCGTTAAATAAACTGTGAAGTCTAACGATAGCGGTAATGTCAGCCAGACTTCTTGTCATCTAGTTTATAAAAATCTTAACTCGAACAGACAAATAAAAGTTATGCAGCTTATTACTATTTTCTGCAGTTTTCTGGGTAAAGAAATGTCATTAAGCATACAAGGACGTGTTCCTTTATACAATGTGTAAATGCGGTGCGTGAATAATCTGCGCGATTTCAATAATCCAGATCTATTCCTTAGTGATCGTACTGGAAAACTCAATTATTTTAAAGTGAAAAGTTTTCACATGATTAAAAAGATATTTATTTCCTATCCTTGAATAACTGCTCTGATATCCCAATTTATTTTATAATGTCATTGGGGTGAAAATCCTTGGTCGAAGCAATATCCTACAGTGTTGATCCAGAGAAAGCCAATCCTATGAGGGAGAAATACATTTTTTTTTGTAATCGTAAGCATAAAAAATCCAAGTATGACAATCAGAATAAATGTTGGGATCAATGACCCATCCAATGAGCCCTTGTCATACTACTACACTAATGAAAGCTATCCACACCCGATTTAAACTCCTAGAATGAATTCACAACTTCCTCTGGCAGAAAATTCCATAGTTTATCTGTTCTTACAGTAAAGAATCCTTGTGTATGATGATATATAAACATTCCTACCTAAAGACAACGAGGATGCCCCTTGTTATAGTTACAGTCCAGGGAACAAAAAGATCAATAGACCAAAGTTATTAGAAGACCCCCATTCATCTGAACGCTTATATTTTTAATTAAACACATTTTTGATCCATTTTAACAACACTTTGATTGCTCAATTGTTTACCAACTTCACCGAGCAACCTCAAATTTTAATATTTTGCCTCTTTTGATGCACCTGATGATCTTATTTGCCTTGGCAGCCGCTCTCTGACACTGGTTGCTTAACCTCTTTGTCCATGGAGACGTGTAATATCTCTAAAGAGCATAACCTTATGTTTGCAACCATTAAACCTCATTTGCCAGTTTTATGCCCAAGCCTCCATCTAATCCAAATCCACCTGTAACAGAATACTGCCCTTTTCTATGTGATGATGATTATCATTATTATTTATTATCACTAAAGATATACGAAAAATACGTAAATACTTGGCCACAATGAAGAAAAGCATTATAATTTCCTTTCTGCAACACATATCGGAAAGAGTAGATACAGAGAAATATCTTTCCCATAGAAAATTGCTTCTTTCTAGTGAAATATTGTGCATTTACAGAGCCCAACATGTATAAGGAACTAGAAATTATTATTGAGCATTTACGATTAATAACGATCTTTAAAATTGGAAGTGATTAATAGATTTTGTACGGTCGGATCAGTAATTTTCAATGCATGTAACTAAGCTAAACTAATTATAACTAAAAAGTTAATAAAAAGTTAATAAAAATACATGCACGCACTATATCTTCATGGAATCATATAGAATTTGCAATTTGCAAAATATATATATATATATAAAAAAAAAATTCCGGAGAGATATGTATAAAGAGGTACCTTGATAATTTGTCTGCCCCTCGCATACCCAGTATAATCCCAGCAGCACCTGCAATACAAGCGGCAAGATTTTCCTTTTTGGCATTTTCATCTCTACTGTGTGATGTTATCCTGGGACTTCAGAGGGCTCTGACTTCAGAGAGGCAGTGTTGAGCTCCCCAGCTGAGGGCAGGTCTTCAGAGAGCCTGGGAGCAGAGGAAGGACTTGATCTCCTCTATTAAACATGCATGGGAAGAGGCTACAGCTGGCCAGCAGAACTCTTCTTGGGGACACTGAAGATCTGCTCTCACTCCTTCAATGTTTATTTGGCAGTCCAAAAAGAGGTGGGATTTGGGGGGGGAAACTCCAGCTAGACTTTAAATCTCTGGGTGTTTATTACCTCAGCCTTCAAAGAAAGTGTAAAAGTACTAGAAGGATGCAAAACACTTCTAGCCTGGCACAGTGAGGTTATACCAGGGAGTTAAGGTTTCATGCTGTAAAAACATTCACAATCCCATGAGGAGATCAGCCAATGAAAGCTATGTACCTGTAAAATAGGTCATTGTGTTCAGGATACCTTAATTTTGCAGCTCTGGGCCCCAATAGAAAATGATAGCCTTACTCTTGGGTCCCACCAGATAACACACTAGGACCCTGGTGCAATTGTTATATCAGCATCCTCTTTAGGTACACCACTGTTTCAAATAGTATGTGTACGATTAGCTCAAGATTTACTTTTTCTGTAATTTTTGGATAAAGATATATTGTAGTACAACTTATGTTAACTTTTTTTTTATTTAACTTTTAATAAGTTTTACATGTGAAGACAAGGTCCTGGTAGATGGACATCTATTCAGTTTTACATTAACGTCTTTTGATTGAAGTTTGGTGGTTAGAAATTGGACGACGTCCAGTCCAACCAGGGACATTATTGATATAGCGGTTTATATATAAAGCTAGAGCGGTGATGTTGGTAAACCATGTTTATCTAGTTCACCACATACATGTAAATTCTTCAATTCTTCAGTCTCCAGTCTTTTACTGTAGGCTTTTAATGGGAGAACCTACCGATGTACAGTTAGGACCAAAAATATTTAGACAGTGACACAAGTTTTGGCATTTTAGCTGTTCACCAAAACACATTCCAGATACAGTTATGTAATCAATATGGGTTTTAAGTGCAGAGTCTCAGCTTTAATTTGAAGGTATCCAGATCCTTATTGAAGTAAGTGTTTAAGAATTACAGCTCTTTACTATGTAGCTGCCTATTTTTAAAGGAGCCAAAAGTAATTGGACAATTATCTCAAAAGTTCTTTAGTGGGCTGCATAGGCTATTCCCTCATTAATCAATCATTAATTAAGCAAATAAAAGGTCTGGATCTGATTCCAGATGTGGCAATTGCGATTAGAAACTGTTGCTGTGACCCCACAACATATGGTCAAAGGAGCGCTCAATGGAAAGGAAATAAACCATCATTAGGCTGAAAAAAAGAAGAAATCCATCTGAGAAATAGCAGAAATGTTAGGAGTGGCCAAATCAACAGTTTGGTACATGCTGAAAAAAAAGAGTGAACTGGTGAGCTTGGGAACTCAAAAAAGTCTGCAAAAGACCACAGTGGTGGATGATCACAGAATCCTTTCCATGGTGATGAAAAACTCCTTTACAACATCCACCCAAGTGAAGAACATTCTCCAGGAAGTAGGTGTTTCAGTATCTAAGTCTACCATAAAGAGAAGACTTCATGAGAGCAAATACAGAGGGTTCACCGCAAAGTACAAACCATTAATCAGCCTTAAAAATAGAAAGGTCAGATTAAACTTTGCCAAAAAAACATCTAAAGAAGCCACCCAGTGCTGGAAAACCGTTCTTTGCACAGATGAAACTAAGATCAACCTGTAACAAAATGGTAGGAAGAGGAAAGTATAGAGAAGGCTTAGAACGGCTCATGATTCAAATCACACCACATTCTCTGTAAAACATGGAGGAGGCAGTGTGATGGCTTGAGCATGCATGGCTTCTGATGGCACTGGGTCACTGGTATTTATTGTCACTGGTGTTTATTAATGATGTGACTGAAGAGAGAAGCAGCCAGATTAATTCTGAAGTGTACAGGGCGATACTTTCTGCTCAGATTCACCCAAATGCAGCAAGGTTAATTGGACAGACGGTGCTTTACAGTACAGATGGACAATGACCCAAAATATACTATGGAAGAAACCCAGGAGCTTTAGGCAAAGAAGTGGAATATTCTGCAATGACCACGTCAATCACCAGATCTCAACCCCATCGAGCAGCATTTCACATGATTAAGATGAAACTTAAGGCAGAAAGACCCACAAACAAGCAACAACTGAAGTCAGCTGCAGTAAATGCCTGGCAAAGGATTGTAAAGCCATTACTAAGTCGGGCTTAATGTTACTTACAATAGAAAGGTGACATTAACCCCCTATTACCCCACTTGCCACTGCTACAGGGCAAGTGGGAAGAACCCGACAAAGCTCCAGAATTGGCGCATCTAATAGCAGCTGCGGGCTGCTGTTTTTAGGCTGGGGGGGGCCATATTCATGGCCCCTTACCATCCTTAGAATAGCAGCCCGAACCTGTGAGTTTTGCTAGGTTGGTTCAAAAAATAAGAATGACCCCACCTCGGGTTTTTCTCTCATTCATTCTCCCCTGCTCGCTCTGCTCGCCGGCAGAGCAGGAGAGAATAATGACAGCCGCGTTCAACACCTGCCACTGGGGAACAGCAGCTTACAGTAGTGCTACTTCCTCGGAGGCTGTCTGTGCACACCGTTCTCCATGTGCACGGGTGCGGCAGGCACGTTTTGCGGCATGTGTTCCGGTGAAAACGGACATGTCTGCGTGTTTTGCACACGGACACACGGTTTGTGAAAACACGCTGACATGTGCGTAGACCCATTCATTTGAATGGGTCTACGTGAGTCCGTGTCTCCAAAACGTGTGAAAACTGTCACCACACGTACCGGAGACACGGACGTGTGAAAGGGGCCTAAGGACTCTTTCACACATCAGTCACAATCCATTGGCTTGACGGATCGATCCGTCGCAGATTGTGAAAAACTGATGTGGAATTATATACTTAAAGGGAATCTGTCACCCCAATTTTGCCATATCAACTAAAGATATAGCTGAATAGTGCGTCCCATAACAAAGCTATCGGTATTTACTTTATTTCATGATACCCCCGTTTTCATATTAAAATACCTTAGTAAAGTTCATATTTGGCGCTGTCAATCAGGGCGGTCAGGTCAGGAGGGCGGCGTTTTCTATGTCCTCCCCCCCGCTCCTTGGCATTACTTGCGTAGGGCCGTCAGTGAATTCCACAGACGACGTTCGGCTTCCCGCAATTGCGCATTTCAAATTCGACCCTGCACATGCGCAATGTGCTTTGCCCAACAGTGGACAAACCATAAAATCATTACAGCGCATGCGCTACTCTTTCCTTGCCCCGGAAGTCGTCCAAGGCAAGCAGTCATTTCCGGGGCAAGGAAAGAGGTAGATGTTATATATGTTATATATTTGAGGAATGGTGCTGATGAATGTAGCAGAGAGAGATGTGCGTCGCTGGAATAATTCTAGGAAACAGTCCGTATGCAGTTTCAAGGTTTTTACTCACAGTCTTTGGCCAGTAAGACAGATACCCGCCTGGTACTGTGTCCTCCGGGCGAGGGATTCAGCAACCCCCAGGTATATTGGTCACACTTGCCCAGGACTCCTGTTGTGTGTGTGTCCCTTCCTGGCCTTCTCTCTCTGTGCTGTTCCACTCCTCTCTTCCTAGCACCTCACCACGCAGTCTCTCAGTCCAGAAGCTGCGGACCCTGTTGGGTAACAGATTAATTCTGTGCGTCCTTGGCCCTATATAGTTTCCTTCCTGGAGGTAATGCTGGTGGTTGGTAGCAATGACCCGTAAAGTGATCACCACCGCCGGCTTACTAGCATGGCCTGTAGGTTTCCCACTAATCTAGGGGCCGGTCCCTGTTGGCTTGGTCCTGATGGGGCCACGGATGGAAATATGCGCTCTCCGTACCCTTGGACCCTTTCTCTAGCTCTCCAGAAGCGCCTCAGTCTTCTTCTTTCTCTTAGAGGATGAGCTCCTATCGGCTAGCACTCCTCCCCACCTCCACACCTAAGTGTTCTCTTCCTTAACTTCTCTTCTCCTCTTAATGCTGCCTAAACTCCACCCACCCATACACCCCTTGCTAACCAGCCTGGTATGAGACCATCCTCCCTTAGGGTACGTCCATATGACCAGCTGATATGGTGTGTGTTGGATGCAGGTGTTGGAGTCCTAGGGGTGCTCCCTCCTTACCTGGGAGTGGGGTGTCACACCTCTGGGTGAGGTGCAACACCTCTGTGGCGACTGAACCCTCAGGGGCGCCACACACACATGACTCAGATATACAGTAAGTATCTGCTGCTCAGTCGCCCCTGTAACATCAGGTGCAGCACAAGTTTCTGACTGAGGCTCCTTTTCGTGAGTAGATGCAGAAGCTGAGCTCCAGCCTGGAGCCAGTCATTAGTGAACGGTAACTTGATAGGGGTTATGCACAAGGCGTAGCAGGTACAAAGTCTTATGGATGTTTCCTTCACAGTGTAAAGCTGTATATCCTTACTCTGTAGTCTACTTCAGGGCCGGTGAGGCACACTGTTTCGCCCTACTTCGCCACAGCCCAGTTGCTATGTCACAGAGCTGATCGTTAAGTCTCTCTACTCGCTCAGCAGTTCCGTGTCTTATTTTATCCACTACTGGATCTTCAACTAGGGACCCCCACTAGTCCCACAAACTCAGTCCTGTTTAGGTCCATTACCTACGGCGTTTTGCAGGCTCACAGTTTCTAGTGACATGTCATCCTATTCAAGGAACCCTTAAATGCCACTCTGTCTTCTCGGTCACTTCCTGGATCTTGCTAATCCCTTGTTCCTAAGTCTCCTTTTCCTCTGTAATTCACCCAAAACGGCAGCACTGCTCACAGATACTTCCTACTCGAACTTGAACTTGTCCCTATCTAACTATCTACAGCAGGGGTCTCAAACTCAATTTACCCGGGGGCCG
>VIAB01014592.1:0-11824 GCA_009801035.1 Oophaga pumilio | reverse complement strand
TGTGCAATCGCGACAATCTCCGCCGCGACACACCCGTGACAATACCATACGCTCACTGCGAGTTCCACAAAAACCGTCCTAGTAGTGGAAGCAGCAGCAGTCTCGTCCATCACTTATCAGATAATTGTGTAATTGTCTTGACGATTGGAGGCAGCAGAGTTGTGTTCCCTGACAAAAAGGTAACAGCAGTTGAATCTGCGTGACCCCCCCCTGGCTGTGTATTCTTGACACCCAACACCAACAGCCTGATCCCTATCATTAGAAGGACGTAGCTAGCAATCCCTACAAACAGGGGGCAATGTATGTTTCATATACCTGCAAACAACAACAACCCGGTCCCTACCAGCAAGGCAGCACATCCTCCAAATACTAGATATGAGCTGCCTACTCTGAGCTCCCAGCTGTTCTTACTCACCTCTAGGATCATCTGACTGTAGTGATTTCCCCTCTCCCAGCTTCCCAGCCGCACGCCCTTATCCCAGGGCGTAAAGCCGACACACGCCTCTGAAGCAAACAGGAAGTATTCTGGGAAGAGCTGGTGAGTGCTGCCGAGGCTGATGTCTGCCGGGACCACTGCATCCAAGTACCAGTGCACTGCTATCCCATGGACATAGCGGGCGGCCTGCAGGTCAGACAGGATCTGGAGAGAAAGGATTTGAATCATCTACAAGGTACAGAGCCCCCACCTACTACAGGACAGAGTGCAGCTCTGCAGCATAATGCAGTGCTCTATGTACACAGAGACAGCACCAGCAGAAAAGTGAGTGCAGCTCTAGAGTATAATACAGAATGTAACTCCGGATCAGTAATGTAATGTATGTACACAGTGACTGCAACAGCAGAATAGTGAGTGCAGCTCTGAGAAATAATACAGGATGTAACTCCGAATCAGTACAGGGTCAGTAATATAATGTATGTACACAGCGAGTGCACCAGCAGAATAGTGAGTGCAGCTCTGGAGTATAATACAGGATGTAACTCAGGATCAGAACAGGATCAGTAATGTAATGTATGTACACAGTGACTGCACCAGCAGAATAGTGAGTGCAGCTCTGGGGTATAATACAGGATATAACTCAGGATCAGTAATGTAATGTATGTACACAGTGACTGCACCAGCAGAATAGTGCGTGCAGCTCTGTTAAGCTGTTGCTCATTCTGTTAATTGTGGGTGTGTTCACTGCTGATCCTGCTGTGTGCTCCTGAGCTCCAGAGAACCACCACCTCTCCATCCAGGGACCTGCTCTCTATCCTACCCAGGGAGGTACTGGGTTTCCTGGGATAAGCAATGGAGCCAAGTCCCAGGCTTCTGTTTCCCGGACCAGGCCAGCGGGGGGTAGAAGAAACCAGCAACCAAACTGCACAATCAGAGGACTCGGGGGTGAGACCCTCCACCAGGATTTGCAGCAATGTGACTCCTACTCTCCCCGGGTCTGCAGAGACTGAGAGAAGCCGCACGGCTTCCAACATGGAGAAGCGTACTAGCATGCAAGATGGCGGTCCTTCCGGAGGAAAGCAGAGTGCTCACAGAGGTGAGGCCGACCTCACTGAGGAGGATTGGGCGCTGCAGAGAGCCTGGGAGTCTGTGTCCACCTATGCCTCCCGGGTCATGAGCCACCTCCGTGAGTATGAAGAAGAAAGACCATCAGGAGGCTCCGGGAGGAACAGCGCTGCACAAGTGCCAAAGCTGCATGTTCCTCCAAACCGAGGAAGACGCAACTCCAGGCGGAGGTAAGGAGACTTAAACATGAACTTAATGAGCTTGAAGTGAGGAAAGCATTAATCAAAGAGTGGTCCATTCAAGGAAAAACTAATGAATGAGGACAGATTTAAGAGAAATGGCTGATAACAGAGAGCAAAGGCAGATGGGGCTGCAGCCTGAGAGCCAGGTGGATGATGATGATGATGACAAGCAGAAAGCCCCACCTGGCAGCCTGCAAAGTCACCCACAGGCCACGTGCAGCGAGCTCCCTACAAGACAGGCGACACTGACATCTGGTCACAGTTCTGCTGGCTCTGGGGAGGACAGTGATAACAGCAGCAAGGGAGGGGTGCTAATGGTGGAGATCAAGCACCTGGAGTCCCCAGTGTGCCTTCAGAATTTCCATTTTGATGACAATTTACCGAAGAAGGCACCTGGGGGCCAGAAGAAAAAGGCAAAGAAGACCAAGCCAAAGCTAGAAGAAGCAGTAAGCTATGTATATGCCCCCTCCCTGTACCCCCTGAGTCGGCTGCAGGGTCAGCTCTCTGTATAAGCCCCGTTGCCCAGCCCGGGTTCTCCTGTGGATCCGATGCAAATGTGCGGGGAGAGTACAGAGCACGGTAGTGAGGCGCAGAGCTTCGTCTCTGCTTGTAGTAGCAGGGACGTAGCAGCAGGTGCATCAGCCGAGAAGCTGGACAGTCCGCGCGGTCAGGCCACGATACTGCGATGTGCACCTCAGTGGCAGCGGCCCAGTGCCAGAGGGCAGCTCCGGTAGCCATGGCGCCCCTGAATGCTGTTGCCGCTGATCACATAGTTGAGAAGCAGCTGCAGTGTGAGGGGGTTACCGGGCTGGGAGTTCCGATCTTCCCAAAGTCCTATTCTGTGTTGGCGCTGCTGGTAAGCAAGATCTTGATATAAAGGATCAGCAGCGCCTGGTATCAACAGTAAAGCAACAGAAAATATCAACTGATGATGCAGAGGGCACACGTAAGTCCAGGGGTGATGTCGCCTCCAGTTCTGTGGTGGACACTGAGCCCCTTGTGCCTTATGATGCGGAGGTCAAAATGTCACCCCCTTTTGTCACTGGTCCAACAGGAGTGAATGTGGTAGGAGGTATGGATGAGGAAAATTCTTTGTCTAGTGTTGTGGTTGCTGGTTTGGTGAAGGGTGAGGGGGTTTTGGAGGTGGGCAATAGTGATACTGTTGGTGTTGATGTGGTCACTGGTCCGGTTGCCCCCAAGGTCTAAGGTTGTGGAGCTCTAGCTGAGGATGGGCTTCAAGGCAATTGACATTATGCCTTGATACATCTCTATTCCACACATGAGTTTGATGTTAGCTTTGTTCAGCCAGAGGGGCTTGAGCTCTTCTGGTCCAATTACGAGTTGGCAAAAAACGAGCCCGGCTGGCGAGACTTTGCCATTCAGGCGGTGTCTCGCCAAAACCCAGTTAAGAAAGTGACCGTGATGACTTGTAACGAGTCGCTCTCTTATTACGACATAATAACGTGGTTTGGCTGATATGGAGAGGTGGTGGAGATGCCAAAGAAAAGCCGTGACAAGTTTGGTATCTGGTCAGGGGCCTGGACATTTATGGTAAAACTTAAGCGTTCAGGTGGTAAGGTTGCCCACATTCCATCATCTGCCTTCCTGGGTAGGGATCGCATCCAGGTCTTCTACCAGGGGCAACCGAAGCTCTGTCACAGGTGAGGCGACCCCACACACTTTAGTGCAAACTGCACCATGCAGAAATGTGCTTTGTGTGGGGATATCGGTCATCTTGCTGCATCTTGTGTGGAGATTAGGTGAAACCTGTGTGGTGAGTTACGTCACTCATTCAGCCGTTGTCCTCGTTCCTTCGCTAATGCATTCATGACCCCGGTGGGAGAAAGCGGTGAGGCTGATTCTGCAGGGGAAGGGACTAGCAGGGGTGAGGGAACTGATGGACCAAGGAGGAAAAGCAATAAAAAGACGCCAGCTCAGCTAAGGCGTCTAGACAAGCGCAGACAGGAGAGGGAGCTGGGCAAGCCCCGGGCTACTGAGGTGGCCCCTGTCCTGGATGCCAGTCTTAATGCTAAGGCCCCGAGGGATGATGACTTGGATGAGGAGGTCAGGAGGATCCACAGGGAAGAAAGCGCCACTGCCTCCGAATCCTCCCATTATGAAAGTATGGATGAGGATAATAGGCAGTGGCTAGAGGACAAGCGTAAGCTCGGCACCAAAAAGAAAGGAGATAAAACATCTTCTCTTGCTCTGACCAAGGTACTTAAGGAAGGAAAAATTGACTCCCCTCTGGTTGGTCTTTCTAACCAGTTCCAAGCCCTTGAGAACATCTCTTCCTCTGAGGAGGAAGCTGAGGGTGAGATTCCGGCTTTGGCGGGGCTTACAGGGGGTGCCAAGTCTCCTTCTTCTGGGGATTTAAGGTCCTTGGAGGGAGGGACTGGCCCAGAGTCCGTAGACGAGGGCGATAAAAAGAAAAAACACCTGGGAATGGACACCTCTATGACATTAAAGAGGGGGAAGGATTCCTCCACTGAGACAGAGGATAAGAGGAGTAGGAAGAAAAAAGCCATCTAACTCAATCACCAATGATGGCGGTGCCCACTCCGTTGACGCTGGCGTCCATTAATGTCGCCAGCATAAAGTCAAATACAGCCAGATTTGCGGCCTTTGATTTTCTCAACCGGGTTGAAGCTGACATTTTCTTTTTGCAAGAGACCAGGCAGACGTGTTTAAAGCTAAAAAGGGAGTGGAGACTCGAGCCCTCCTATTGGTCTCTTGCGGCCGAGCTGTAAAGAGGAGTGGCAGTCCTTTTGACCACACTGGTGGAATGCCGACGGGTTATTGAGTTAGAAATGGGGAGGTGCCTGATCTTAGATGTCCTCATGAGGGGACAAGAGCTCCGGCTCATTAACATCTATGGTCCCCAATCTAAGTGGAACCGGAAGTGTCTGTTTATGAGGATCAAGCCCTACCTTTTTACAATTCAGCAAGTTGTCTTTGGAGGGGACTTCAATACTGTCACGAGGCCCCGAGATAGAGGAGGTTCTAGAAACAAGCTAACTTATGATAGCATCACCCTTAATAGTATAGCTAGTGAGGCTCGCTTGGTGGATGTCCACATTAGGCACATCCCAGGCCACGAGGGGTTCACCTATCAGAGGTAACTGTAGGTCCAGAATAGATAGGTTTTATTTAAAGGAGAAGCTGTCTCTTCAGCAGTGTCTGTTGTTGAGGTAAAGTTCTCCGACCACTTTTTAATTTTGTTTTCTCTGAATGTTACACAGACCCTCTGGATGGGAAGAGGCTTTTGGAGGCTCAATTCGTCTCTCTTGGAAGAAGCGGAGATAAGACAGTCCTTTGAGGATTTTCTTCAGAGCCAGGTACTCTTACTGGATATTTGTACTAGTAAGTCAGAGTGGTGGGAGATGTTCAAGAAAAGGGAGGCAAAATTCTTCCGTCAGCTCTTGAGCCTCATATGTCTGAGTAGGTACCACCTGTATCAGGGTCTAAGGAGAAAACTCTAGCATCTTGTCTCAACTGGAGGTAGCCGCGAGGAGATCTCCAGAGTGAAATCTTTGCTTATGAGGTGCCAGTATGATAGACACGCATATTTGGTTTTTGAGAGGGATTACAGGAAGTACCACTCGCCCAACCCTTACAGAAACTGCAAGCTGTCAGTGAATAGTAAAGTAGTTACAGGACTGGTTGACACTACGGGGTCCCTGAGTCTAACCAGATCAGGGATCCTGGAGGTTGTCAGATCCTTCTACTCGCACTTCTTGGGGGAAGAGGGATCTTGATTGGTAAGAGATGTCAGCTTTCCTGGCTGAAGCCGTCCCCGAACCAGGGGTAGACCCCTCTCGACGTTTTGACAGAGATAATCAGGGAAGAGGAAGTTAAGTTGGCGATTGAAGAGCTTGCTCCAAATAAAAAAAAATAAAAATAAAAAAATCGCCGGGTCCAGATGGCTTAACATGAGTTCTATAAGACCTCTAAGAACGCTTTGGTTCCCCTCTTGACTGAGGTATTCAATGAGTGTCTTTCTTCGGGCACTCTGCCAAAGTCAATGAGGAGGTCTGCTCTGATCATCTTGTCACAGGGTAAGGACTCATCTTGCATTGAGAATTGGCATCCCATAGCTCTTCTCAATGCACAGGAAGGCTCTGGTAAAGGTGCTGTTTAATCGGCCGCAGCACATTTAGTTCTGTGCTCGGTGTCTCAGAGGCAGTGGAGTAGGGTGGGGCTGGTCACTGGAAGGGGTACATGCTGTCACTGGACCAGGCAAAAGCGTTTGATCGTGTTAATCATGAGTACCTCTGGTTTGTCCTTCTGAGATATGGCCTGCGGGGGAGGTGTTTGGCTTAAGACCTTGTACGGTGGGGCAGAGTTTCCCGCTTGTGAACGGTTGGTTTGGCAGCTCTTTTGAGGTTGGAACTGGTGTTCGCCACGGTTGTCCCTTGGGCCCGCTGCTGTACGTGTTTGCGATTGACCCACTTAGGAGGGTGGCGCGTGGACTGTTGGTCTGGATCGGGATGGAACAGGTAGCACCGGAAGACACTCTGAGGGTGGTGGTGTATACCGATGATGTCACTGTTTTTGTTTCCTTTCACGAGGAGGCAGGGTGGTTGATGTCAGGGGGGATCGCTACTCGGAGGCATTCGGGTCCAAGATCAACTGGGATAAGTGTGAGTCTTTGGCTGGGAGGAGATCCTGGTTTTGATCTCCTGGACACCCTTTCAGGACCCAAAGTCTCTGCAAAAGTCCTTGGCATCGGATTTGGCCGGGGGGATTACCTCAAACAAATTTGGGACATTAGGCTAGAGATCGCCACTCAGAAGGTGAACCAATGGAAGGGTTGGTGTTTGACCCTAAGAGAAAGGGTAAACCTGATCAAAACTTACCTGCTCCCTTTACTGATTTATCTGGGCAGTGTGTGCATCTTGCCAGAGTCTCTCTGGACTCAGGTCTACAGTTTGCTCTTCCAACTGCTATGTGGAAATAGACTGAACCTCGTCAAGAGGGAGGTTACTTAACGTACGAGGAGACTAGGAGGGTTGGGTATGGTCAACCCTGTGGTATTCCTTGTAGATATCTTCATTAAGATCAATATTGCAAACCTCTGGAAAGATAAGGCTCCTCTGTGGGTATTTTCCTGTAGGGGAAGGTTTCAGCCTTTCTTCCAGGAATGGGAGATAGGAAGGCAAGTGAAAGCTCTTCGCACACCTTATTTCATCTTCTGGCTTACGCTACCTTGGTTCTGAAGGTAATTCGCTGGTGGGGTCTGGGAATGTGGGAGATCAGGACTCTACCAAGGAAACTCCTTGACAATAGGGGTCTGTTTACCCATTTCCAGAGGCCTCTGGCGCTCAGGGATTGCCCAAGTCGGGATCTTGGGGTGGGTTTGCATCTTTTGAATTCTATCAGGATCCCCTTGAAGTTTTGGGACTTGGCGCTGCTTTCATGGGAAACTGTGTGTGAGAGTCAATCTGAAGTGTAGGCGCTATGAGGACAGGAACTGTCCTCGGGAGCATTGTGGTACCGTGCTGGAAAGCATGGACAACTTCCTGCTTCGTTGTCCCTTCAACACAGAGGTGTGCAACAGGGTGGGTGCCACCATTGGCTGGTCAGTCTCTCCTATGCGGAATGGGCCTATGGAGCATTCGGAGACCTTGGTGGTCGGGACTATTGCACCTTATTTCTAGTTAGCGCAGTGGTTAGGTATCACACGTGGAACGTACGGTGCTTAGTAATGACGCAACGGAAAATCCTCCCAGTGGACGATGTGTTTAGGAACATACCCTGTGACCTGGTGAAGGTGTGCTCTATGTAGTATGAGAGACTGGGCACAAGTAGGGCCGCTCTACTCTGGAGGGGCTTTTCTTTTAGCGTGCCCTAGTCTGCTCGTCTCCTTTCCTGGTGATGGGCTGCTGCTGACACTGTAGATTTTTGTTTTGTGTGATCAGTATACAGTGATGTAGGGCTGCAGGAGCCAAACTTGGGCTTTGTAATTTGTGGTTATGGTAGCATTTGTTTCTGTATATAATATATATAGGGATATAGAATTGATTGTAGGTGTTAGGTTGGGTGGTGGGAAAAGGGGGGAGGTGGGTTTATCTTGTGGGACTATGGGACACTAGGGTGTTTGGGGGAAAAACTGGCACTGCCTGATCTGGCCTATGGATGTTGGACATGGACTGAGGCATGAGACACAGGGCCACCTCTCAGCTTAGTGCGGGGGTTGGGAAGGGTGGGACTGAGTGTGGAGTGTTTAGTTTAGGCTTGTACATATTTGTATAGTTTGTGGTTATTTTATATACATTGCTCAAAAAAATAAAGGGAACACTTAAACATCAGAATATGACTCCAAGTAAATCAAACTTCTGTGAAATCAAACTGTCCACTTTGGAAGCAACACTGATTGACAATCAATTTAACATGCTGTTGTGCAAATGGAATAAACAACAGATGGAAATTATTGGCAATTATCAAGACACACTCAATAATGGAGTGGTTCTGCAGGTGGGGACCACAGACCACATCTCAGTACCAATGCATTCTAGCTGATGTTTTGGTCACTTTTGAATGTTGGTTGTGCTTTCACACTCGTGGTAGCATGAGATGGACTCTACAACCCACACAAGTGGCTCAGGTAGTGCAGCTCATCCAGGACGGCACATCAATGCAAGCTGTGGCAAGAAGGTTTACGGTGTCTGTCAGTGTAGTGTCTAGAGGCGCTACCAGGAAACAGGCCAGTACACCAAGAGATGTGGAGGGGGCCGTAGCAGGGCAACAACCCAGTAGCAGGACCGCTACCTACAACTTTATGCAAGGAGGAACAGGAGGAGCACTGCCAGAGCCCTGCAAAATGACCTCCAGCAGGCCACAAATGTGCATGTGTCTGCACAAACGGTTAGAAATCGACTCCATGAGGATGGTCTGAGTGCCCGATGTCCACAGATGGGGGTTGTGCTCACAGCCCAACACTGTGCAGGACGCTTGGCATTTGCCACAGAACACCGGTATTGGCAAATTCGCCACTGGCACTCTGTGCTCTTCACAGATGAAAGCAAGTTCACACTGAGCACATGTGACAGACGTGACAGCGATCTGCTGTCTGCAACATCCTTCAGCATGACTGGCTTGGCAGAGGGCGAGTAATGGTGTGGGATGGCATTTCTTTGGAGGGCCGCACAGCCCTCCATGTGCTCGCCAGAGGTAGCCTGACTGCCATTAGGTACCAAGATAAGATCCTCAGACCCCTTGTGAGACCATATGCTGGTGCGGTTGGCCCTGGGTTCCTCCTAATGCCGGACAATGCCAGACCTCATGTGGCTGGAGTGTGTCAGCAATTCCTGCAAGATAAAGGTATTGAAGCTATGGACTGGCCCGCCCATTCCCCAGACCTGAATCCGATTGAGCACATCTGGGACATCATGTCTCGCTCCATCCACCAATGTCACGTTGCACCACAGACTGTCCAGGAGTTGGCAGAAGCTTTAGTCCAGGTCTGGGAGGAGATCCCTCAGGAGACCATCCGCCGCCTCATCAGGACCGTGCCCAGGTGTTGGAGGGAGGTCATACAGGCACGTGGAGGCCACACACACTACTGAGCATCATTTTGACTTGTTTTAAGAACATTAAATTCCACTTTTATATTGTGGGTGACTCCAAATCCAGGCCTCCATTGGTTAATAAATTTGAATTCTATTGATGATTTTTGTGTGATTTTGCTGTCAACACATTCAACTGTGTAGAGAACAAAGTATTCAATGAGAATATTTAATTCATTCAGATCTAGTATGTGTTATTTGAGTGTTCCCTTCATTTTTTTGAACAGCGTAAATATTTTAAAAAAATGTATATATTTATGTTGCTTTTGTTTATTTTATTT
This sequence comes from Oophaga pumilio, assembly GCA_009801035.1. Lineage (NCBI taxonomy): Eukaryota > Metazoa > Chordata > Amphibia > Anura > Dendrobatidae > Oophaga > Oophaga pumilio. The sequence goes on along the minus strand of VIAB01014592.1, from coordinate 2,232 downwards.
ATTGTTTGTTATTATTTTGTTTGGTGACTGTACCAGAAGGTGTAAGGAGTTATTATTAGTAATTACTCTGTATATATGTATAGTAAGTGTGTGAGGAGAGAATGAGCGGCTGGACCAGTGTTCAGTATACTGATTATTTTCTGGATGATATTTTTGTTATGTTTCTGTTATTATTATTGTTATGTTTTTCATTTTCATAATAAAAGATCTACAGGATGTAACTCAGGATCAGTAATGTATTTACATAGTGACTGCACCAGCAGAATAGTGAGTGCAGCTCTGGAGTATTTTACAGGATGTAACTTAGAATCAATAATATAATGTATGTACAGACTAACTGCACTAGCAGATTAGTGAGTGCAGCTCTGGGGTAAAATACAGGATGTAACCCAGGATCAGTCATGTATGTACACAGTGACTGCACCAGCAGAATAGTGAGTGCAGCTCTGGGGTAAAATACAGGATGTAACTCAGGATCAGTAATGTAATGTATGTAAACAGAGACTACACCAGCAGAAAAGTGAGTGCAACTCTGGAGTATAATATAGGATGTAACTCAGGATCAGTAATGTAATGTATGCACACAGTGACTGCACCAGTAGAATAGTGAGTGCAGCTCTGGGGTAAAATACAGGATGTAACTCAAGATCAGTAATGTAATGTATGCACACAGTGACTGCACCAGCAGAATAGTGAGTGCAGCTCTGGGGTAAAATACAGGATGTAACTCAAGATCAGTAATGTAATGTATGCACACAGTGACTGCACCAGTAGAATAGTGAGTGCAGCTCTGGGGTATAATACAGGATTACAGTTTAGGGTATCTCACCACTTTGGCCCAGTATGGCAGCAGGATACGGTTGTCATCTACAATCATGATTTGGACATCTTTGTGAGAGCTGTTGGTAAATGCTGGGCCCAGATCCAAGGCAATGAAGTCCCTCATAAGTTCGGGTGTGAACCCTAAGCTTTGGAAGGGGTAGTCGCTGATCATCCCAGCCGTTGGCTCATTCTCCACTGTCACCGCCCAGAACGTCACGTTATGCTTTGCGTATTCATCCAGGAATCTAGAAGAAGTAAGAAGACAGTCGGTGCTCGACGTCTTTGCTCAGCACCTGGCGGAGAGGTCAGCCTCACCACGCACCTGATGAAGTACTGTGCCCAGGTCTTGTAGTACCGCTCTCCGGGTGACCCTTTTAAGGTGCCTTTGCCTGTGATCTTCCCATTGGTCTTCATCCATGCTGGCGCTGTCCAGGGACTGGCAAACAAGGATATGGGTTGGCGGGACAAGGCCTGGGCTTTCTGGATGACTGGGATCTGTGTGCACATATATGTAAATATGATGACAAGGATCAGCGGCGCCCACGCTGTCACCTCTCACCTTTAGTTTCATGTCCTCCTCCTGTAAACTGAATGTGTCAAGCGCGAAGTCGCCATCACTGTCCAGGTAAGTGTAGACCCGCGTGGAGAAGTCACAGCTGGCCATGGGCACCCGCAACACGTTGTACCCGATCCCTGTGTAATGACACGTATTATATCGACACATACAATACCTCGCCCTGCTACAGCATCATTACCTTCCTCCGAGAAGTATGCGCTCAGCAGCTTGTCCTGGGTCCCCACACTCAGAGCCAGGATGTTCATGGCGGCCGAGTCCGTCACCGCGCCACCAAACCCCTTCATGACCTGGAAGCGCTTCTTGTCTTGGAGGGTGAGGGTGAGACCTGTGGGGAGAGACCGTCATCTCGCTGCAATAACCCTTGTACAGGGCAGTACAGTCAGCTCTTACCAGGCCGCAAAGTCTTCAGTATAGGGCCCCCGCTCTCCTGCAGACGCTTCCCAGACCTGCTGGTCTCGTACACAGAGAAGTCCCCCAGCTTTGGCAGCAACACGAGCCCCAGACTGTCACAGTATGTGGCATTACAGGTACAGACCACTGAGCTCTGCCCAAAGCTCTGCGGCGAACACGGGCAAGACCCTGAAACCAGAGCAAAGTCATCCAGAGAAAAGGCAGGACCCCCCACACTACAACCACAGCCGCTCAGCTATAGACCTTTACACCACGACCACCGATGCTCAATAACAGCCTCCCACATGACAGGAACCACTGTTCAGCAACAGCCCCCAGCACCGCCATTCAGCTGCAGCTATAGTGACAGCTAGACCCAAAGGCAACTGCAACCCCAGTACTATAGTGACAGCCAGAACCCCAGTCACCTGCAGCCCCCGCAC
>VIAB01014589.1:43127-60643 GCA_009801035.1 Oophaga pumilio | reverse complement strand
AAAATCAGTTTGCAGTTTGGTTCCTTTCAAAATTTTGCTTTTACAGGCTCTTTGTTTCCCTGCGCATTCAACTTTGATGTGGTCCTAAATCAGCTGAGAGAAGCTAAAAAAAAGACAGATAAATCTAAAAACTCTCCCATTGGACCATAGGAATGAGCTCACTGATGGGTTCTTATTAAATTTATTTCTGCAGTCCGCAATACCCAATGCAAAAAAGTAGCTATAGAACACAAACAGTGCAAATGTTTAATGAAACCCAATCACAATTTTTTTTTTAGCCAAAAATAGATGCACTTAAGTAAGAAAAAAATGGAGGGGTTGTCCAGCCAACAAAAATATTCCAACCCCTTTCCAACACATATCTGACCCACACTGCTGTCTTCTACTTGGTCCCATGTTGACACTTTGGTTTGCCCACTTAGCCAAGCACTACATGTGGCATTCTTTTCCCAAGTCCCAAATCTTTGTTTTACTTTTCCCTTCCTTTCTACTTTTATGAAACCTCTTTAGTTTCAATTTTAGAGGATCAGTGTAGCCTAGGGTCTTATGGCCCATGAAGTAGAGAGGGTAAACTGATCTAGGCTTGCCCTCCATATGTGTTTCAGAGCAACCTTAGAAGGTGTTTGTGATATTTACACGATTGGGAAGAAGGAACTTCAAAACTTCTTGTCATATATGAAACAGTGTTTCTTCAACATTATGGCCACATTTCATCAAAGATATTTGCCAGAATTCTGTGGTAAATTACTTTGAAGTCACAATATCTTTTCTTTGTGGAACTCTGAGTTGCGCAAAAATTTCTGACTTTTGCCATCTTCACTCCAGTTTTCCCCAACTCTCCCAAAATTGCCAGAGTTGAGGCATGACTGGGGCGTGGTGGGTGCGTGATACTCTAACTTGTCTAATACATGACGAGATGTGGTGGCGTTCCCTATGCCATAAATCTTGCTTATGTCTCTGACTGGAGTAAGATTTATGTTGTGGAGCACAGAGGCTCTTCATACGTTTCTGATTCCAGGCTCTTCATGAATAAGGAGCATATGACTCCACCTAACACCCTCAACAAGACTGGCAAGAAAATAGCCAGTCTTGATGCATGAGAGCCTTTGATTTCTATTGTCTAAAGCAATTTATTGGCTGGGAGGCCTAAACTGCAATAACCACAAAAGTGCCTGAAAAAATGTCAGATGGTATAATGGTAAGTACAGTACCTTGGTCTGGGCAAAATCCCCATTTCCTGTCCTGGTCATAGCTGGAGGTTGTTGCACACCATAACTTCTTGTCGTCTCGCCCCACGCTTGTACACTGCTGGTATGTCTTGCCCAGGAATGTAAAGGGGAACACACAAGGGTCACCTTGAGCATTTCCACCAATTACCGAAGTGTCTGCATGAAAGTTGCTCTAATCAGTCATGTTCTCCATTGAAGACCCATATGTTCCATTAAGTCATACTGCATATATAAAAAATATATCCCACACCACATTCATTTTAGAAGTTTACTAAGCTTCCTGTGAATTCTTATACACTACAATACACCCACAGAAGAACTTACCTCTGTTAGGACAGAATCCATATTTTGTATCTTTATCATAGTTGGCTGTTGTACTGCACCAGCGATATCCATCTGAACGTCCTTCCTTTGTACAGGAAGAATAAGACTCGCCATCAAAAATAAAAGGGAATACACATGGCTCATCACCACCATTCCCACCATAAGTGTACACCACTGCAGAGAAAACAAAAAGAAACAAATCATACATTTTTTGTTTCCAATGTCTTATGCAGCCCAATGGTTCTTTTTTCTCCTGATGATCTAGGTAACTGTGTGTTTGCAAGAATCCCTGGGACATCTCTCTTGTTCAGTGTAATTAGTAGACACTAGGATAAGCCATTCATATTTAAGACTTGGAAAACCCCTTTAACACTCACATACCACAAATACCCAATAGCATTGTATGAAACATCATGACAGCTATAGCTAATTTTATACCTTGAAGATCAAATAGGAAAGAGGACCTTAAGTATAGTGTTTGATAAAATATATATCAGGTTATGTGCTATGTATAACCAAATCATAAAAGGCTATTAAACTTGAAACCCACTGGATTAATAATTTAACAGCATCTTGCAGCATTGTATGTGATAGTTCCCACTTCCTTGGAGAACGTGCAATTTCTAATGTTTTATTTACTATGGTTATACAATTGAGTGCGAGTTTTACAGACTACGTCATTGAAAGTAGTTATTTATAAGACACGCTGTCATACTGTATTTTTTCCTGCGGATTATAGTTAGTATACTCACATTCGCTAGGGCAGAAACCAAACTTTTGGTCTTCATCAAAGTTGGGGGTTGTGCTACACCAAATGTGTCCATCCGATCGCCCAGCACTTGTGCAAGAGGTGTATGTCTGACCCTCAAATACGAATGGGAAATGACACAGAGCTCCATTTGCGTTACCAAATCGAGTCTTCACCACTGGAAGTGCATAAATGAGACAATTGAAACATGAGGAAAACTGTATATGACTTACCAAATAAGTTTATTGAAACATAGAAGACCCCAATATATCATTTGAGGTTGGGAGGGATTTAAATTGTGCTAAGTGGTATCTATGGCTGTTTTTTTTGCGGGGGGGGGGGCAAATTCTTCAAAATGGCTCATGAATGACCTTTATTTTTGTTTTTGACCTGGTTTATACTTTTTTAGCATGAAACTTTATGTGGCTCTAAAAATGCTCCAAAATATTTGGAGTACGTAAAATCACTCCAGGGTTGAAGAAGAGTACATTTGCGCCAAATTTTGTGGTTTTGAAAAAAAAACACGCAATTGATGAATTGGCCAAAAACATCTGGAAAACTCAAACTCTGCATACAATGTCAAACCTAAGAATAACAAAAGGAATAGATATAAAATAAACTTTAAAAGGTTCAAATTAAATAAAGAATTAGGAGCAAATGAAAGACAAGTGAAAAACACCAAAAACTAGACAAAAATTAGGCACAAATGCAATAATGAATCAAGACCAAAGACTTTGGAGGTGAGACGATTTAAAAAGAAATCTAACATTGTCCATAAAGATAAATTCCCTAAAGGGTATGCCACACTAAGCGAGATCACTAGCGAGATCGCTACTGCGTCACCATTTATGACGCAGTAGCGATCTCGTTAGCGACTTAGCTGTGTGTGACATGTAGCAGCGATGTGGCCCCCGATGCGATGTCGCTGATCGCTTATGAACGTTCTGAGCCGTTTTTTGGTCGTTGGTGTCCTGCTGGTGAGCCTGAATCGCTGAGTGTGACACTCTTTATGAATGACTTCACCAGCGTCGCAGGTGGGACTAGGTTTTCCCAACAACCGCAGAGGTCATTATACAGATCGCTGATGAGTTGTGTTTGGAATCTAACTAGCGATCACATAGCGATCGCACCAGCTATCTCGCCAGGTCGTGTCGTTGTCGTGATCGCTAGTGCGATCGCTAAGTGTGGCAGTGCCTTAAGGATGTTTTCACACTGTGCTGTTGCCCATGGTCAGTGGTCCCGTCAGGCTTGTGAACCCCCCACAAAACGGGATTTGGGCATATGCGCCAAAGGGGGCCATTGACTATAATGGTGCCGACAAGAGTCAATGTGAGCTCTGTCATGCATCATTTTCTGGCATATACACCTACTGGAGGCGGATACTCAGATGTAGAAAACTGCATCTAAGGCCGGAGTCACATTACTATAACACGGCCTTAGTGTCCTCCTCTAGTAGTCATATAAACCCAAAAAGATGCACGAAAGAGCACATGTTGATTCTGTCGGCATCATTATAATCAATGGCCCTGTCGGCACATACACCTGAATCTCGTTTTGTGGGGGTTAAGACACAAGCCCCGGTGAAGCCAACAAACATGGGTAAGAAAGCAATGTGAACGAGGCCTAAAAAGTGAGGGGGATCTTGCAGTTTGCTAGGGTCAGCTCACTGAAAAGCAGTGGAGATTTAACATGATCAATAAAGAGAAGTTTACTGAAAGGGAAGGACACCTAACAGGTAAAGAAACTCCAACATGGTCTACAAAGAGAAGTGTTCATTTGCACCGTGCTTGTGTTCGCACTCAGGTTTTGTCATTTATTTTTCAATGAAAAGATTCAAGAAGTAAATAGCTGTTATCCATTATATAAGGAAAGTAATTATTCGTGCTAACGAACTGTGTTAATTGAAATCTGCCTTAAAGCATAATAGCTGTTTCCAGCATCCTTCTTCTGTTTGTAGTTAAACATCTAAGAAAACGGCAAACATGGTTATCAAATCACGGCATATTTTAGGCATCATTGGATATCATTAATTTTAATGTAACAATTCATAGCTAGTATATATAAAAGGTTAATTTTCATGATCTTTCATGGTCTTAAAATAACTGTGATTACATAACCCTATTGTTCATTGTCCTTACCCACTCCAGTTCCAAGAGTCCAGTTCTCATCATCATCAAAGTGAGCGTCACCTTGCACACCTTCCCCAGGTGGATATGCATGAGCCAAAAGACCATCCTTCCCATCGAAAGGATATGGATCTCCATGATCTTTAAAATAGATAATCATTGATTATTTATGGTGTCAAAATTTCGGATAATCAATTTACAATAAAAACTGCTCTACCAGCTTCGAATTCTTGATTGTTTTTGTTCTTGTTCCAAGGTTGTGTCTCTTAATGGAAACCATTTAGGAGAGTTACACTCCCAGTTACAAGTTTAAAGCTTTTCTGCCAAATTTTGAGATGTACAATATGACACAGTTTAATATAAAATATATTATATCCTTTGTGGTATCTCTTATTAGAAGAAACTTAAAGAGAACACCCAAGAAAAATGATTTCCCAAAGAGGGATGAAATTATACATGAAATAACAGGCACAATTTTTTTCTGCATAAAGTCCTTCATATTCATGAGCTCTGTATAACCTCAACCCCACCACCAATTGGCAGTTTTCTGCCTATGCACAGTGTACTCAGAAAGCTGCCAATCAGTGGTGTGGGCGGGGTTATAGAGAGCTCAGCATCCAGAGAGCTGGTAGATCTGCCGCAATTAAAACAGTGATTTTATCAAAACTACTACAGGCAGCCCAGTCATACATCCATGGAATTAGGGTATCTTCTCTTACATTATGCTGCTCTCAGATGGTGTAGCAAAAACCTGGTGACAGATTCCCTTTATCATGTATTTGATTAATAGAATATGGCATGCTGTATAGGGCAGAATAAACTTACTGTCAGAGCCAAACAAGATGTTAATGTCAGGTTCCCCATTATAGATTCGGGTAAATGTGAGTGGCGTTACATCGCTCCAAACTTTAAAGGCTCGAGCAAAGGCATCATCAGTCACTTCAGGGTCAAGGTCGGGAGAGTAGTTCAGTATCCTGCAAGTAAAACATGACATTAGAAGTGCTGCCAGTGTCTAAACTCAGCACGTCAAGTGTTTTAGTCATGCTAAATATACATTTTTCAATAGAATATCCTTGGTATAGTAATAATAGTATAACAGTAATACATTGAAGAAAAATGGAGAATGTCCATCGTCGATATAAACCAAGGATTATATAAAAGGTTATATTTCTAATATTGTATGGCAGAACATAGGAAAGAATTTTACTAGTGCAGCTAAACTGATTAGGGTATGTTTGGCAATAGACTTGTGGAATATTGAAAGTGGCAACCAGCAAAATTGTAAATTCAGCTCTGGAGTATAATAAAGGCTGTAAGTCATGATAAGTAAGGTGGTCACAAAGTTATTTCACTACTCTATATCTCACATTAACGGCGCAGTCAAATGGCCATATATATCGGACCGAGATCGGATCACAGTGCATGGACTGGCTGGCGGCTTTCCCGGCCCGAGCATGATAGCTTCATATATTTCTATGCGGCTGTCATGCTAGGGTCGGGAGCGCCGACGACCAGTCCGTGCATTGTGGTCCGATTTATATGGTCGTTTGACTACGCCCTTACAATGCCCTCTGGTATCTCCATCACCCAAGCTCTCACAAATACGTTCCTAGGAAAAAATGAGGAGGATTACTTACTTGTATGTGATATCATTATGATCCCACTTTAAATCGCCTTCAAATGTCTGAAATTTGCCCACATCTGGCACGCCACATCGGGGGCTGTTTATGGCCTTAATCGTTTCTTCATTAAGTTCCCCAGTTTCTTTAAGTCCCAATTTCTTCTGCATTCTGGTGAGTGACCTCTTCAGGGACACTTGGCTTTCTCTTCCATGTTCCAGGGGCAAGTAACCAAAACGTACTAGGTATTTCTGTGAAGAAAATAGTATTTATGCATGGCTATATAAGGATATTAATGCTGAGTGGGTTTGATAACTATAGGTACAGATACATCGCATATCAAAAATGATTTATATAGTGGAGTCATTAATTTAACAAATGGAAATGTATTAAAGATGACATTAATTAGGATAAACAGCAAGTATACGCAATAATGCAAAAATGGCAATTGAAAGTACATGAAACACAGTAAAAGTAATTTACCTCCGCTGCCTCCAGGTCACTTAAGTTGCTCCGTATGTCTGCTGGGAATATTACAGATACGGGTTTATGCTGGTTTGTTGGAGCAGAATAACTCCAAGCACACAAGGTGCCAAGTAGGACTAGAAGTGCCAGCATTCTCGGGGTGACAAGCAGAACCAGCTCCTTTTCTTTCCTTGTCTCCTGCCTGCATGCTGCTGTTTATCTCAACTATATATATACACCTTAACGGCTGAATCACGAAAACCTCAGACCACAAGATTGTAACACATGGTATGTAAGAGGAGGGGGAGCTGTGTGTCACACTTGTGCACCAGCACTAATGGAGGGGAGGGGGTGTAAGTGTGTCACACAGATTAAAAATAAAAACTACAGATATTTCATCATTGTTGTGTCAACAGCGTAGAGTCACATCCTGCCCAAATACGCAACAAAAACAATCTACACCTCAGCCAGAAATTCTGCTACACAGGTAAATTAGGATATGGCTATGTGAATACGACGTCTTTTTCAGGAGTATTCCACTTGGAGTTCACCTGAAAAAGCGCGGCAAAACCGCCACAAAAATGAACATACTGCATAGTAATGCAAAGCTGAGCACATATTCAGTGTTTTACTACTTCTTTTAACCAATTCAAGGTTCAGAAACCGTAAAGAAGTAACATTAATTCTTTGAGCGGCTTCATTTGGAAGTCACCCAATCTGCATAATTTGAAAATATAGGGTAAGGCCGCCAGCAGCGCAGCCACCACAAAAAGCAATAGCAAAACCAACAGTGAAGTCTCTTCAGGATAAAGACCGCCAACATTTTCCGGTAGCAGCTGTGCCTAGGAAAATCTCAGCAGAGCCATTGTTGGAATTAAGACATTGGGTACACATACCCTTAAATGGGCTGAAAACCCACCTTTAATTATCCTTGTAGGTTTAAGGAGGTGGCGGAGAACCCTGTTGCTCCCCCTCTCTCCTACGTGGCGGTTCCGTGCACTTGGTGTGGTACCCGCACGGTGTACCCGTTTAGTAGCAATGTATGTATCTTTATTGCCTTGTGTATCTGTATAATGGTCCTGTATTCCCCCATTGTATGTACCTGTATGTTAATATGATGTTTGTATTAGAGTGTTGTGTTTATAATGCCCTAATGTTGTACCCTTACAATGTTCCTATATGTGTTAGAGGCAGGGCCAGCACAGGTTAATTTTGTTGGCTGCTGGACTTGCAGCCTCTACGGAGCAGGAAGCTCCTGCTTCCTGATTACAGCCAGACACGTTTTGCCGAGGGCTGAAGCTCAGCTGGGTTGAGAGCCTGGCCTGGACCTCAGGAGGCATAAAGACTGTTACCTGGACCCCAGGAGGGGTAAAGACTGCTGCCCCAGGACCGTTGGGTCATACAACGAGCACTGGGACTGCGTGAGTGCTCTGCCGAAGGGACTTAAAGACCAGATTCCAGCACATGGACTATCTCCTCTTTTGGCCGCCGTGGCTGTTGTGGGTATGGCCGTGGTCGTCACTAGGGACAGAATAAGAACCATCCGTCTCTTCTTATTTCCATATTTTTATTATTAAAATACAAGTTGCAACTGTTGGGCCTTATACAGTGTGAAGCGTGGTTCATCCGGAGGACGTCGTCCCATTGTGGAGAACAGCTGCAACACTGAAATAATCCACTGTGACCCAAGGCTGGGATCAGAACTGACATTTTATGTGCAAGAGGCCAGGGTGTGGCCTGATTCTACTGTTCGTGGCCTGTGCCTTTAAGTGACTTGGCCATAACTACCCCCCTTTGCTACCTTGTTACATATGAGGCCTCCTTCACATGTCTGTGTTTCCAGTACGTGTGGTATCTGTTTTTTTTCACGGATACCACACGTACCCATTATAACCTATACTGCTATGTACATGTCCATGTTTTTACATGGATCACGTGTCTGCATAATCCACTGGATAGGTCATCTATACTATTTACGGCGACAACTCCTTTAACTCATGTAGCTGTTGTTTCCCTCAGGAGTGCAGTATGGTTGCTTGATATTAACCCCACTTCCATGTTGTTCAAGCTTTGTCCTCTTGTCCTTCTGACCAAGATAGAAAGTATTCCATCACCCACAGCACCAGTGATGCCAATGTTAAATTCCTCTACCACTCTCTCTACAAAAACTAAGCAGAATCTATTAACCCTTATTCTACTCTATCCCTTTAAAGAGCTGTTGTGGATATGGGATATAGTTCTGTGTTTATCCTGTATGACCTAATGTTCTAAGGTCAAGTCCATTCAGAACATTGCTCTTTTGCTCAGGTCACACCTTAATATAAAGAAGCCACAGCTTATTGTGAGATTAGAAAGAATGTTACAAGACTTAAATCAGCAACACACAACCACATAGACCCTTACTCAGCACGGCACAAGCGTGCCCACCCTTACTCAGCGATACATGGCCACACGCCTTGTATCAGCAGCACCCAACCACACTTTTGGACGCTACAGCACAAACAATAGGAAATGTGAAAATCAGACTGTCTGCTGGAGAAGGAAGAGCACATCCCTTTGTCCACATGTAACTGTCAGCGTATGTGTCTCGAATGCTTTCATCCTGTGCCTGTCAATGTTTGTCTACAAATGTGCCAATCTGTATATATATATGTCAGCCCATATTAAGATATACAATGTGGGGTATAATAGTACGTCTGTGTCTAGGTTCTTGTTTGACAAGGATTTTTGTCTTAATGTATTTGTTTTAACTTATCTAGGAGTTGGCTAGACGGCAACTGTTGCCACACAATGCCAGGCACGGAAGGATGGCACAAATGAGTGATGGACTAGATAGCTGCTATAGATCTCATGAAGAAGGGGCGCCAAAAAGAGGTTGCCCATACTACTTTTCCCTAATTATAAAAAGGGAAGGTGGAAACAACCCAAATCCCTTTGCTTCTGCAATAGATGGGTCAGGGAACCAAAAAAGGCACAAGTGCCCTTTTATGAAGATAGTATGGTGACATGACTCTGCTGCAGCATGCCCCATTTTTATTTTTGCCTTGAGTCAATTCTTCTCTTTATGTCCTTCTCTGGTGATTTATTGAAGTCAAGATGGTTTTTCCTTTGTTTTGGTCAAGTTCCGATGTAAGGCAAAGTAGTTTATGTGGATTTGTAATGTCAATGATAAGGTAGCACAAAATTTGAACTTGGTGAGTAGGAAAAGTGAAACCCCTATCTGTTGCAGAATATGGACTGCTGTGTATAATTTTTGTAGTATGAACTTGTTAGAGACCATGTAATTCATGGAATGTATATATATTCTTTTGCCCTTTAAAATGATATTGTTTTGCAGGATCTGCAAGATGGACTTGGATGCCCTTCAGTACCAATGTATCAGAATCTTGTTATGACTTGATTAATAAAATGGGAGGCATCTGACAGACAATAAAAAGGTGTATTGTACTATCTAAGCAAATGGGGAGCCTACTGCTGATTGGGTGATGATAGGTGTATGGGGTAAAGCCGATAGGAAGGGGCTATAGAGATGCGTTGAGCAGCATAGCATGCCAGACTGGAATATTGGTGGTCAAACAAAAGACGTTGGTTATCACGGCTAATAACCTACATGTTAGGTGGAAAGTAACTGTAAGGTTGCAGAGTTTGAGTGTGATGACTAATTGGCCTGTGAGGACCTGCAGGAGGAGATTTCCTCTGTGACCGAACATTGACCTTAGAGTGAAAGTCAGGTTGGCAGTCAGTCTTGCCAAGTGAAGCTTAGTAAATGAGTCACAGAATGGGTTGTAAGCTGGTAACTGACTGAAGAGATCTTGGACTGATAGAAGTGTACCTTCAATGTGGCGGACCTGTGAGTTTCTGTGTGGGCTTCCACCTACAAGCTCATGACTCAGGAGTAGAGATCGGTCATTGATTAGCTCTGTGAGTCTGCAAGGACTGTGGGAATGGTCACCTGGTTGAGCACCAGGGTAGGTGTGGTGATGAGCTTAAACCAGGGGAGTTTGTAGTCTAGTCCCGAAGCAGGTAGAGAGAATCCCTTTATTCCATTGCTTTACATGTGAAAAGGGAAAAAGGAGAAAATGGAGCATACAAATAAAATGCAAATTTTATTCAATCATTAAGAAAAAGGTCATAAGAAGTCTCAATAAATACAATTACTGTCATGATCCGCTCCAGGGTTTAGTCCTGTCTGCCCTTGGTCCGGCGGATCATGTCAAGGGTTAACTTTGCTCTGCCTCATTCTGGGTTCAGGTTGGCTATTTAGCTCTCACACATCCTGCTAGCAGTGTGAGCTATACTGCTACCTTCGGCTTGTGAACCTGACTGGTAACCCTTGATTTGTCCTGCTGTTATCCCTGACTTTTCCCGTGTCTGTTGTTTCCCTCTGTCTGCCCTGTTCCCTGCATTTCCCTGTTTGTCTGTTTGATTCTCTGGTTTTTGACTCGGCCTGTATTCGGACTCGCTTCTGCTTTCTGTCTTTGTCTTATCTGCTTCTGACCGTTGCTGACCTCCTGGCTTCCTCCTGACCACGCATATTGCTTATTCCTTTTGTCCTGCTGCCTCCGTACGGTTTTGACTTGGCTTGCCTGACCACGCTCTCGCCACTTGGTGGCGCCTGTGTTTCTGCTCTGTAGAGGACTTGCTGAGACCTGTGATACTTCAGTTGACTGATTATTCCTTACTCAGTTTTGTACGTTTTTGCTGCCACCTGGTGGTGGTTTTGGCTGCTGCAGTGCAGGCCTACTCTGGTAGTGTGTAATCCCTTCTCCCCTCTGTAACCTACAGGTGGAGCACACACTAGCCTGCATTACAGCTGCATGACAATTACAAACATGACACGATACAAAGGAAAATGGCAAATAGGGGGAGAAATTCTGATGTTCTCTGCCAGCTAGGTGCAGTAATGCCCCGGTAAAAAGTTGCACCAATAGCAATAAGGTGCAGATACAGGTTCAATTACCATCATAAATATATAAATAAATGCAATGGGGCAACACTTACCGATGTAGGGAAAGGCAGGGGACGTCAGAAAAGACCTACTAGTACCCATGTGAAAAGGGGTATATGTAATTAAAAACAAGTACAATAATCTTGAACTAAACAAGTCACCAACTGGTACAGGAGAAGAGAGGACCCTGCCCGCGAGGGCTCACAGTCTACAAGGGATGAGTGAGGATACAGTAGGTGAGGTGAGACCTTGTCATACAGCAGTATGGTGGAACAAGGGTTACTGCAGGTTGTATGATTGTCGGATGAGGTAGATTTTCTGATTCATTTTCAAGGTTTCCATGGTAGGTGAGAGTTTGATATGTTGAGGTAGAGAGTTCCAGAGTAGGGGGATGCATGGGAGAAATCTTGTTTGTGATTGTGGGAAGAGGAGATAAGAGGGGAGTAGAGAAAGAGATCTTGTGAAGATCGGAGGTTGCGTGTAGGTAAGTAACGGAAGACTAGGTCACAGATGTATGGAGAAGACAGGTTGTGGATGGCTTTGTATGCCATGGTTAGGGTTTTGAACTAGAGTCTCTGGGCAATGGGGAGCCAGTGAAGGGGTTGAAAGAGAGAAGAGGTCAGAGAATAGCAGGTAAAAAGGTTGATTAGTCAGGCAACAGAGTTTAGGATAGGTTGGAAGAGTGCAAGAGTGTTAGACGACAGGTGAGGTCACAGAGCAGGAGGTTGCACAGAGGAGGAAGAGCTTTTTGAGGATGGGTATGATCGAGGCATGTTTGAAGCATGAGGGGAAGACACCGGCTGTTAGTGATAGGTTGAAGAGGTGGAGTAGGGTTGGGATGAAGGCTGTAGTTAGGTTTGGGATGAGGTGGGATGGGATCGGGTCAAGTGCACAGGTGATGAGATGTGATCTGGAGAGTATAGAGGAAACTTGATCTTCTGTAATGGTGGAGAACCTTGTTTTGAAGTTGGAGGGGAGAGTAATTATGAGGAGGGGCTGTGAGGACTGTAGGCCAAAGATTTCTCTGATGTTATCAATCTGCTTGAAGAATGAGGCAAAGCCTTCAGCTGAGATGTGAGTAGATGGAGGTATTGAATAGGATGCATACAGTAGGAGGGGTGGCCTAGTTTGTTTAGTGAATGACTGCTTAATGTATCTAGAGGGTCTGTGAGGTATGAGTGTAATAGAAACCTTTGAGAGATAGTGCCCTTTAAGACTGAACCCTTGAGAGTCAGAGACATGAAACAATAGGGCACTAAACTCTGACAAAAAAGGATTGAACTCTTGAGATGCTGGTAACAAAGACACAGAGTCTAAAGGTCCATTCACATGGAGGCACGATACAACTACTGATCAGCAAACGTTTATTCTTAATGCCTCATTACATTGGCAAACAACGGTAGATAATGCACACTGAGCTATCTATACTGGGCCATTATTCTCTGCAGTCCGAATCCTGTTTGCACATACTCACTGTGCAAGAAGAAATTAAAGGGCTGGTGACTGTCAAAATACAGCTTCGGGCCCAAGCAATGTGGCCCCCCGGGAATCTGCTGGCTAAAAGATCATCGAGGGCCATAAACGGACTGCGGGCCTAAGGTTCCCCTCCCCTGCTCTAAGAAAGGAAAGAGAAATGGAAAAAAATTGGGAAAGCAAAACAAGAGACTGTGGTGTGACACAGTGTGAATGTGGTTCTACTGTGATAATTTGAATCTTTCATTTGTTCTATAACATGCCTTCTGGTTTAGAAGCAAACGTAGCCGACGGCTGCAGCTTGTTTTGGTAAAACACACCAGAGGCAGACATATCATTGGTGCAACCTGTGCAGAGAGTAAAGCCCAGTTTGTTCTATTAAAACAAACTGCAGTCTAGGGGAAAGGGGTTCTCCAAAACTGAAAAACCACTTGTAGTGTAATCCAACATGAGACCATAAAGCCACATACACACGCTGAGTATTTGATCAGTTTTTTACCTCAGCATTGGTTAAGCGAAAACAGGGAGTAGAAAAATCAGAGGAAGAGAATAATAGAAGCATGTCACCACTTCTGTATTTATCACCCACTCCTGCTTTGGTTTACAGATACTGAGGTAAAATACTGACCAAAATACTCAACGTGTGCACGTGGTCTTACCTTTCTTGTACCTGTTAAAGTGATAGTGCTGTACTTTCAGAAGTATAACGAAAAGTTAACATGATTGATTTTATTCAGTTTATAATTGTCTTCTTTCTTACGGCCCTTGTTACAGAATAGGAAGGGTGTACATACTACTGGGGGCACACATGCTGTTTCAATGGGTCCTTTAAAAGGAGGAGACCTATTGAATTTGCTATTGGGGAGAAGCTGTGTAGGACTACTTCTCCATTATCACTTAAAAAGAGGGTGAGAAATTGGTCCAAGCATGGAATCAAACACAAGGTCCTTATGTATGGGGTGCCCCCTCTTTAATATATACAGCACTGGAGAAAAGTAAAGAGGAGCTTTATCATTTTGTATTTTTGCTTCATGAATATAATCCTGGTTTTGCTAATATGAAAAAAAATAAATGGAAAAACTAAACCAAACCAGCAGCGTATGAGTTTCTGAATACTGGAAACTCCGGTGTGAATGCAGTAACCCACAGTATTCCATTTCCTCAAGGTCATACTCCTAGGAGGTTTGTTGGGAAAGGGATTGAGAAACTTAAGAGGGTTTTCTTGGAGGTCATCGATCATATCAATCGTGTTATTTTCTAGACCAGAAGAAAAAAACATTCACCAGCTCTTTAGTTTAAGCACCCTGCATTATTTCACATCATCTTATATACCTGTGCTGCTGTGAATATGACATCAGAGAATGAACTTGGTCAACTGTAATTACTTCTGGGTTTAAAGGGTCTGAATAAAATAAAGCCTGAAAGGGGTTTTCCCACCATCAAAAGTTTATTTTATTCATTAGATCTTGGAATAATAATAAGTTCACAATTGGATGTGATTAAAAAAAATGTTCCCGTGCTGAGATAATCTTATACAGGTGCCCCTGCTGTGTACTGTGTAATGTCTGTGTCTGACCGTACAGGAACATGGTCTGATCATACCACAGCTCCTGAGCAGGGGAGGTAGCAAAAGAGTATAGAGATATTACAACAGTCTATCATTATTACACGTACATAACAGTCCAACGTTTTGTACATGCTGAACTATAGTGACTATGTCACTGTCTGGAATGCAAAACGATCGGGAGAGAGATGTCACTCCTGCGCTGCTGATGACGAATCCACAATGGTGTCCAACAGATAAAATGTATTCATAAAACAGGTTTGCAGGGTCAACATGTTTCGAGGCCGCATAAGACCTCTTCATCAGGACAGAAACCTGGTGTGACAGTCAGGAATGGTTGAACTTTTATACTGTACTACTTTGAAAGAAAACTCCAAACCGGGCACATGACAGTGTCAAAGTTCAGCAGAGTCACGGGACGAATGTTAGTTGAGGATCTAAACTGACACTTAATACATTATTATGCAATATCAACTATATTAGTTGTGGATCTAATGTTAGTTGTGGATTGCATAATAATTTATTAAAGGGAATCTGTCACCCTAAATTGGCGGGATATTTAAATGATGGCAGTCAGGTCAGATGGGCTGTGTTTTGGTTACTTGCCATAACATGTTGTTCGCCGCTGTCTCCATTATTTCTGGGAATTGTAGTCGTTGCCCTCCATATAATGCGCCTGCACATTGCAATCTGCGGGCAAAGCATACTGCGCGTGCGCAATTCAAGATTGCAATGGAGGGCAACGACTACAATTCCCAGAAATAATGGAGACAGCGGCAAACAACATGTTAAGGCAAGTACCCAAAACACCGCCCATCTGACCTGACTGCCTTCATTTAAATATCCCGCCAATTTAGGGTGACAGATTCCCTTTAAGTGTCATTTTAACTAACATTCCCCTCTAACCACGCTACTAGACATAGTTAAAAACGAAGGTAGCAGAGGCACAAGTTTTAACAAGTTATATAACAACAATATAAAACAGAAGAGGAAAAACCTTTACAACACTCACAATGACAATCTAATCAATCATACATATCTACTGTAACGTCTACAGAAATGAAAAAACGCCAACGGGCGTGAAACTTTTCACATTGCTATGCGGTGAAATCTGTCTGGTTGCTTTGTTTACTTTGCCTTACAAGAAAACATGTCTATCTATACAAAGAAGAGAAATAATGAATAATGAATGACTGCATTCAAATGGTCATTCCCCCTAACATAAGAAATCCCATCTATTAACGTGTGTGTGTGTGTGTGTATTACTTGATTGACCTTTAAGAGGTTGTTTTGGCATGTAATACTGAGGACGTGCAGTATTTTAAAGAATGTTAATAATTTTTTTTTTTTATCATTTGACAAAATGCAAAGGGAATGAACAAAAAAGAAATCTAAATCAAATCATTAGTTGGTATGATCGCCCTTTGTCTTGAAAACATCAATTCTTCTAGGCAGTTTTAAACAGTTTTTGAAGGAACTCAGCAGGGAGGTTGTTCCAAACATCTTGAAGAACTAACCACAGATCTTCTGTGGATGTAGGCTTGTGTAAATCTTTATGTCACTTTATGGAATCCCACAGACCCTGATGTCAACACTCAACATCATTGAGTCTGTGTGTGATTACAAGAAGAGACAGAAGGATTTGCGCAAATCTACATCAACAGATCCTTGGTTGGTTCTTCAAGATGTTTGGAACAACCTCGCAGCCAATTCCTTTCAAAAATTGCATGCAAGTGTACCTAGAAGAATTGATGCTGTTTTACACCAAATATTGATGTGATTTAGATTTCTCTTTTCTTCATTCACTTTACATTTTATTAACACTTTTGTTTTTTAAATCATTCTCACTTTGTAGAATTTATTCCACACCTGCCTAAAACTTTTACACAGTACTGTATCTTTCGGATAGTTGATTAATAGATTGCAGGTGTCCGATATCCAGCACCCCCATACACCCACACCAAAAAGCTGTTATTAGCATTCTGACAAATGTGAACATTGAATGGACAAGAACAGCACAGCTCCGTTCAAAGTGTAGCAGCTGCTGCTGGGTATTGCAGATCAACGTCTATGTGTCCCGGTAAGTGTCATCACTTGTCCCCTTCACCTCTCAATGCAGAAACGAGTGGGGCAAGATTAAGCCCTTTAACAAAGAAGAACCAAGCCACCTAAGCGTAAAAGTAGTTTTACAACATCCTGGTGAATTCCAGAAAATCTGTCACTGTTCAGGATGGCAGTAAGCAAACATACCTTAAACATACAGTCATGCAAAGGATTTTTCTTTTTTTTTTTTTTACTCATGTCCTGCTGCCTGCCTAAGGGTAGTAATGTCACATCACACAACAGCAATAGCCAATTATTGCCCTGTGATATGTATAGCTGACTGTTCTGGTAATGTGACGTGATGTCTCATTACTTATGACATCACTAACCAGAGGACTGCCTGTACAGCACAGGACTTCTCTAAAAAGCCTCCAGGTCTCAGAAAACCCATACCTTTCCAGTAAGAATTATCTCGCAAGAGTGCTCATATTCGGTCCGCATTGTCTGGTCTCATAACATCTATTGTCTATAAACTCGTCAGCTCACTCTATCCAATACAGATCTCACCCTATGACTGCAGAGATAGAAGTTTGTCACAAGCTTGTTGCATGTAAAGGCTGTGGATGTTGCATATATAGATTTTTAAAAGGTATTTTATACTGTTACACTGTACACTAGATGACTGGGGCTTGGAAAGGTGTTTGTAATTCAGTAAATATCCAGCCATGGTAGATAAAACAGAAGGTACTTATTTCATAATAGAAATTACTTAACGGGAACATGCCATGTATAAAAAAAAAGTGTGGTAACCTCCAAATATGGGGTTAATCTGCAGCCCTGCTGATGGAATGAAGTGAACGTTATTCCTCCTGGCGGCCTGGGCTTTCAGTCAAAGAGGTGCGGCATCAGTCACCACTCAGTACATAGTGAGTGTCGGCTGCATCCTCGCCCCGGCACTGACTGCCAGCTGACTCTGT
>VIAB01014588.1:37305-54200 GCA_009801035.1 Oophaga pumilio | reverse complement strand
TTAACGTGCAAACCACCCTTGGGGGTGAAGGGGTTAAAGAGGTAGTCAAAGGAGTGCTTTTCATTTAAATCTTCAGCTGGTTTATTAAAACATGCCTCACAAACCAGTCCAAAATTAAATAAACATATTCATTCTTGTTGGCTTAAACAACCAGTCTTCATTACAGCCCATGTAACACTGGGGTCTGCCAGCTCAGAAATCATGGGACTGCTATTTTAAGCAAGAGCTCAGTTCTTGAAGTCAGCTCTCCTTCAGAGCACACACAACACTCATCAAGTCCTGAGGCTTCACTTTTACCTCCTGGATTACACCCTTGGGTGGAGATATGGTGAACAGCAGACCCACCCAACTCTTTAGCTGTTCACAATAAACCTGGTCTTGTCATGGCTGATTAACCCCTCTCAGCACATAACATGTTTAAACAAACAAACAAACAGGTTTATATCACTGAAGCTAATACCCTCACTGAAACATATCTCCTTTCTAGAACATTACCAGTGTCCATCTTGCAATGCTTAAAAAGATGGACACCTCCAGAACATAGGCCAGATGACATCCGCAGTTCCCCCATCTGCCTCATTATAGGGAATCTTCAACAAGGGGTACGTCTGAATCATGTTTTTCAGAGATTTACACAAAAACTCCAGTGTAAGCGCTCAATGTAGAGCACAGGATAAATGTAAGCCAAGCCTTATTGTGATCTTTGGTGGGCAGAATGAGCAAATAAACAGCAGGTCGAGAATTGCTTTTATATTTTTTTACACCATTTCCTGGGGTATAGGTGACTAGACAACTTTTTTCTTTGGGTCGGTGCGATTACAGTGGCAGGTTTATATAGTTGTTTTTTATGTTTGGTTGCTATCACACACTAAAAATCACTTTTTTGTTTGTAAAAGAAAGTGTTGCATCTCCATATTTTGAAACCTATAATTTTTCTATATTTCTGCCGACAACATTATGCCGACAACATATTCGGGCACATAACATTTTTGGTCACTTTCTATTCTGGTTTTTAGGAGGCAGAATGAACAAAAAAAGCAATTCAGGATTTTTTTATGCAGTTCACAGTTTTTTAAAAGTTATACGGCAAATGTATACTTCAGGCCAGTACGATTTCAGTGATACCACATTTATGTAATATTTTTTATGTTTTGCCTCTTTTATACAACAAAAACTGTTTTATAGAATAAATAATTGTTTTTGCATCGCTATATTCTGAGAGCTATAACTTTTTTATTCCTCCGCTAATGGAGCTGTATGGTGGCTTGTTGTTTACCTAGTCCCTCTATGGGACATTAACTTCTAATACTCTGATAGCTTGTATAATGAATTATGCATCAGCATTACAATGTATTATTCCTGTCAGGGCTTCAGGCATGGTCTAAACAGACCACTGTAGATGGCAGACCCGAAGGTCGTCATGACGACCTTGGGTTGTGATGGCAACGATCAGGCCCTCGTGATGATGTCATGGGGTAAAGATCAGATGGGAGAGGGAGTCCCCTTCTCCCAGCCATCTAGATGCTGTGATTGCTATTGATTGCAGCATTTAATGGATTAAATGGCCCAGGGTGGTGGTGGCACCGCTTCTGGCCATGACAGCCAGAGTTTGGCTATAACTTAAGCTGAGCTCCCATTAAAATAAAGTGAATCGCATGCACCACTCCGTGTCCCATGCAGACCTGGTACAGCCCCTCCTTTAGGTTGTAAAAATTGCACATGCTCCAAAAATTCAAGGCACCAGGTATCTTCCTTCCACAAAAAATATTTTTATTGACACCAGTGTACACACAGGAAAGTAAGCAATGTTTCGGCCACATAGGGCCTTTGGCAAGCCAAGAAAAAAGTGTGATGTTGGCGGCAATCGTGCCTGCAAAGCTCCTGTGCCTGAATGATAGCCATGATCTAAATTTACAACATTTTGTGGGACCCCTTCCTGACCATGATGTTAACTTACTACAATTGTCATGAAGGGGTTAGCCCCATATCTACAGGTTAATAGCATTTTTTGACATGACATGCTCCCATTGAAGGGAACCAGACAGCTGATACATACTGCCAAAAATAACAAGTGACATGTATCAATTATCAATTTTATGATTTCATCAATTTATGTTTTACACTGAAACACTGCAGCATTTTGGAGAATAACATGAATCTGAAAGTCGGCCTGCCGCCATCCTGTTCAGATAATTAGACCAAGAGTCCAGTCCCCAATGGCTCTTCCCTGCCCCGCTCCACTTGAGTGACTGGTCTCTCCTTATTCACACACATAGGAAGAGACATATCACTCAAGAGGAGCGGGGCAGCGAGAAGCCACCTTTTGGATTACTCACCCAAGCAGCATGATTCCCTTCTGGCTATTAAATGTATGTCTTCTCTGAAACACTGCTGCCTTTCAAAGTAAAACTTATCTCACTGAAATGATAGAATCAGTGTCTGATACGCAGCACGCGATTCAGGCAACATATATCAGCTTTCAGGTTCCCTTTAAGTAAAAAGGGGCTCTGTCAATTTATGTGGCCTGAATGTTTGAGAATCTTTTAAGCTCTGCGGAATATGTTGGCGCTATATAAAGATTATTATTTTAGTAAAACTAAGCAGGTGGAAAGCCTCATTGCATCGGTTGTTCAGTGCCAACCACTTGCATCCAGATCCCTGACAGCTGCACAAGTTGTACTGGCATGATGCCAATAAGCATCGGTCATGCCTGTGATGCGTGTTATTATGGTATCACATCTGAATGAATTTGTTAGACAAGACTTTACTTTTTATCACCTTTTCCAATGAGATCAATTCACCTAAACAATTTTTTTGTAATGGATCCTGTAAATAATTGTTCATAGTAACTAACATGTTTATAAGCATAGATATGTCCATCAAATTAAGCTATACTTTTGGGTAAGTGCTTGAACTAGAGGAAGGCAAAACAGAAAGTCCCTTGGCCAGCTGTTGGCAATTCAACATTTGGACAATTTCACCTTCATAAATTAAGAATCATTTAATTCTAAATTTATTGTAACCCTCAATGTCATTAGGTCAGCAGCTCAGCATCTGGTCCATATTTGACATCTGTCACATTATTTTCTAGCACTTTCTCTTGAGGTAAGGTATTCCAACGATTAACTACTCTTACTGCAAAGAATATTTTCCTTTGATGCAACTTTCCTTCACAAGTGAAATAGTTTCCCTTGCCTTTTGTACAGTTCTGAATTACTATACATACATTTTATACATTCTAGCAGTGCTGGTACTAAGTGGTAGACTTTTGTCACATTGTGTGATGACTTCAGTTTTACTTAGCTTAGTGTGTGGAAAATTGGAAAAAAGACTGGGTTGATAGAGTGCAAAGAAAGCAGAATATTAAATTCCAACCAGGCAGTCCTGTTTAATGAGCCTAATTAGGAGACGGCTGAGAGAGATTTTCACACACGTCTCCCAAACTGGTGAAGAACAGGCAGCATATGGGAGGCACACACTGTAATGTATAGCACTGTAATGTGCTGTAATGCGCATGCACGAAGAAAGGCAAACAACGCCAATAAGCTGTAGGTAAAGCCGGCACATGCACACTGCAATACTTTGCTCTACCCTCGGCAGGGCTGAGAGAAGTGCGCCTGTGCGTGCTGGAGTGTGATGGAAGACACTGTGTAGATGACGTAGTAGGGGTATGGTCTAATATGCAATACGATAACCCAAAAAAAATGGACAGAAATTTTGGTTAACAGATGCATCAAATTTATGAACCAGCAAGAGCTAATGTGATTATTTTGCCGTATTTTAGGATTGTTTAGTCTTTAGACTCTCACGTCTAATCATTTTCTCATTCTGAAGCTGATCCAAACTTAGATTTGATTTTTGGCAAAATTGTCAATGATATAGGCAGTAGTGCAGGACATTACAATATTGTTCATGCTACGGAATATACTGTAATATAAATCAATAGGGTAAATCCCTGTATTGTGATGCCTTTTCAGGATTATTTTTCTTTATAGAATGAGAGGATTGGAGGATTTTTAGTCCGCTTTCTGTGGTTTTGATTTTAGAGTAGGACTGTCAAGCGTAAGGATCCATGACGTGGGTTGCCAGCTTACATATTTTGGCCAGAATATCAACCAATACCTTACATATATTGATATGTTTTTGTGCATGTTATATTTTTTCGGGGTGCAGTTGGGCCCTAATGGTTCTGTACACTGTGGCCTCTGTTCACACTGGCTGCATTATAGTTAGCACTGGGCAGCCCGCCATAAGGCGTCATTAATAGGCTGTGAACCAGATGCTCTGCATTCCTAGTGTGAACATCGCCACATACAGATTGTATCTTTTTGCACTGGTGTGTCACATGGCCAGTCCCTGATTGAAGGCTGGCTGTTTCATTTGGTATTAATGCACCTGTGTAGTTGCCATTTTACTTGGGTCTGCTGCACCCTGTCAGTGCATTAGTATTGAGGCCTTTTTAGACAGGTAAGTATCTCTGCCTGTTTTTCTTTTTTTTTCTTGAATATTGGAGGATGTTTAGTCTTCTTTCTGTGGTTTTGATGTAATATAAATCCAGAGGGTAAATCCCTGTATTGTGATGCCTTTTCAGGATTATTTTTCTTTATAGAATGAGACAAATTCTGCCATATGTGAATATTTAATTATTAAATTGGAATGAAAGCAATTTCAAATATATACCTTTTGGAGTCTGGTGTGGTTGATACATTTTCATAGTTTGTAACAGTTAAACCCATTCTGCTATACTTTTGCTCTTTTTTTTACCTAGAAATGTTAAGAATCATATTTGGAGGAGTTAAGTTTATAATAGCAGAATTCTCTTTCTTTAACTTTGACAATGAACACCACTTGTCAGACTCTGCATGTACATTACTTAAATTCAATTTTCTAATATTTGATGGAATTTTAAATTGGTTGGCCTAAAAATGAATGACAAGAATGGAACTGTTTCTTGAAACAAACTGGACCTTTTGTTCTAACCCTATTAAGCACCCACAAGCAGTAAGGCAGTTTTGTAAACAAAAAAAAATGGTTTCGAGATAATTGTAATGAGGTGCACTAACATTTTTTATTTATTCTCAGCTCCACCTCATCCATTGGAATTCTACTTTATACAGGAATATAGAGGAAGCCTTAGGTCAAGTACATGGGATCACTATAATTTCCTTATTTGTACAGGTAATTATGTTTTTTCGTTTTAACTATTGTTTTGTCTTTTTAACTATTCTAACGTTGGCTGTTTAGTACGTTTACATATTCTAATATAATGCTTGTTGCTGGGTTTATATCCTGGGTTCACAAACATGTATTTCATGGTCTATAGATGGATCACAATGCCTAGACTGACCCTAGGTCTCCTGACCCAAACTTACAGCCTCATAAACACATATGAGGCTGTAAGTTTGTTTATATATTGACAGTTAGTTAGTTGATAGTGGTCCTAACCATGGACACATAAGCTACTGCAATGGCCTGCACATTGGGTAAGTGACATAGTTAATCAGAAGTACTATACTACAATTCTCATTGGAGGTATTTGCTAATATTGTTATTTCACCTACTACATATTGGGATAGAAACTTGGAGTTGGGACTACCCCTTCAAGTTGCAAACTGCATGCTTATCCAAGTCATTGTAAAGTCTTTATTTTGAAGTCATTTTCTTGAATACTTTTCATTTGGAACAATTTACTAGAATATAACAGAGACAACAATATGCAATCTAATTATCAGAATTGCTAATTATACCAAGATTGACATGGACACATGATGTGAATTATACTGAATGCCTATACTCACATGTGTCCATTTAGGATTAAATGCCTATCATCATTTACCATATGAAATAGTCAGCAAGAAAAAAAGATGATCAAACGGCAATTTTTATCAAAAATATAAAATACAATTTTTATTAGGAACAATTCTAACAATACATACATAATCCAGAGGAGATGGACATAAAGACACACAATTGCATACTGTGAAGTCATAAGACGACACGCTCATCTGGGCTTAAAGAATCATAATATATCAAAATATGTCAAAATCAATAGCACAGAGATGGTATCCACATAATGGACCAATATTAAAGTATATAATTTTTACGGCACAAAATTACCGCTGACCAACTCGGCTACCAATATCACAGTTTATTATGAACTAGCTATTACCACAGTGGATTAGCTGCTAATAGAGGTGATGACATGTATTACATCAAATAAACATCTAACAGTCCATAGTTGTTTAATATTAAACATGCACCATCACCTAACTGGATCACACCACGCACCTAATGGCACCAACCCCATCACATAACTCCCATAGTATCACACGGAACAAAGTCCACAGTCACAAAATCATATAGTTACCGAAGGGTTGGGGTCACAGCTGGGTGGCAGATACCAGCACCAGACGAGCGCGTCCGCCCCGACGCGCGTTTCGGCTGATCCTTTTTCAAGTGCATGTTTAATATTAAACAACTATGGACTGTTAGATGTTTATTTGATGTAATACATGTCATTACCTCTATTAGCAGCTAATCCACTGTGGTAATAGCTAGTTCATAATAAACTGTGATATTGGTAGCCAAGTTGGTCAGCGGTAATTTTGTGCCGTAAAAAAATATATACTTTAATATTGGTCCATTATGTGGATACCATCTCTGTGCTATTGATTTTGACATATTTTGATATATTATGATTCTTTAAGCCCAGATGAGCGTGTCGTCTTATGACTTCACAGTATGCAATTGTGTGTCTTTATGTCCATCTCCTCTGGATTATGTATGTATTGTTAGAATTGTTCCTAATAAAAATTGTATTTTATATTTTTGATAAAAATTGCCGTTTGATCATCTTTTTTTCTTGCTTACGATTATCAGAATTGCTGTGTTTAGCAATAAGGGCTGTACATAAGAAACAAATTGCTTTGGCTTAGTGTAAAAGGCTATGGCCTTTCTTCCAAAATAAAGGTTCACAATTATAGCACAAGTAAGTCTTTAAAAACTGCCACATTTAAAACTTCACTATCTAGTCTAAATTTGCACTGTCTAAGAATTACGTAGAATTGAAAAGTCTGCCCTGTTATATTTTTTTCCCATGTGGCCCATAGTGTGACTACTAACAGTTGGCCTTCTAACCACACTAGATTTCATTGTCTGTCTCTTGTCTTACACCCATACATATATAGGTATATCTACATATTTTGAATAAATGAATAGTATAATATAAATACAATAAACATTGTAATATATTTCAAATAAAAGGAGTACCTTCATTTCTTCCAAAGAACTACAGTTTCTCTGTAAATGTTCATAGACTTGTCAACGGTTACATTGGATGTAAAAAGCAAAGACAGGAAAGTCAGAAGAGTAAGATACAATTTTAGGTTCAGGCTGCAATATTTCAGTAAAGTAGCTTCAGGTTAATGCAGAGAGAAGTATAACGGAGACTTATGATTGGCTTACAACACAGCAAAAATTTTACATTAAACCATGAAAAATTAATTGGAAGAAAAAAAAAGTGAAAATTATGTAGAAATGTCAGACAGTGTCATCATTATGGAAATGACAGTGTATCTTAGTCCTCTAACAGAGAAAATAGTGGTACTGTTATATGATGTTACCTGTATTTGGCATACTTAAATATAAAAAAAGAACTGTAGAGAGAAGGTCAGAATAGATACGCTTCTGCTATATGTTGTAGAACAGCTGTTTTATTCATTAGTTCTTTTTTGTGTCTTTGTGTTTTAGATAGGAAAAGAGCACATAGGTCTAAAAGCCATAACAGACATTCTTGAGGATATCCAGTACAAAGTAAGTCTTTGTTTGACAACTTTAACACATGCCTCATGCAAACAATACAGAAGATACTATTTAACATATATTTATCATGTGTGCCAAAATTATACTATTGTTTCCTTTGAAAACATAGCTGACCTTGTCTTGAGAACATTTATTTCAACCTTTTCAACAGAGAGACTACATATCACACATGGTTCTTTCATCCATCCTCTATTCAGCCACAGCAAAAAAAAAAATCCCACATATTTTAGTATCCATGAGTAACATGTGAAGATGGCAGTGACTGATCAATGTTAGTGATGAGCGAATCAATTTGATACAAATGGAATTTGAGTTGAATTATGTGAAATTTTCAGTTTCTGAAAATTCAATCAATTTGTGATTTAATCTTTTTGAATCAGCCAAAAAAATGCCAACCACCTTTTCGCAGAAGATTGCATTAGCCACAGATAAAAGCAACAGCAAGGAAGCATATCTTTATTTACAGGAAAAGAAAATATCTGAAATCAGTGTCTTTCAGCAACGGTGTGCTTGCATTTCACAAGTGACTGTACTGGGTTTTTGCATTTATCATGCAATTCTTTTTCTGATGGGGAATAATTATTTTTTAAAGATACAAAAGTAAATTTCCCAATATCCAGACATTTAACTGTAACTGTCTACCTCACAAAGTGTGCATGTCACAAACAATTTTTTAATAATCAAGTATTACATCTGTACATGCCACACCTGTTGCAATGCTGGCTTTTTTGGACGTACAGTGAGGAAAAAAAGTATTCAGTCAGCCACCAATTGTGAAAGTTCTCCCACTTAAAAAGATGAGAGAGGCCTGTAATTGACATCATAGGTAGACCACAACTATGAGAGTCAAAATGAGAAAACAAATCCAGAAAATCACCTTGTCTGATTTGGCAAGATTTATTTTGCAAATTATGGTGGAAGTTCATCTAAATAGTTTGTTATATATCCTTTGTTGGCAATGACAGCGGTCAAACATTTTCTGTAAGTCTTCACAAGGTTGCCACACACTGTTGGTGGTATGTTGTCCCATTCCTCCATGCAGATTTCCTCTAGAGCAGTGATGTTCTGGGCCTGTCGCTGGGCAACATGGACTTTCATATCCCTCCAAAGGTTTTCTATGGGGTTGAGATCTGGAGACTGGCCAGGCCACTCCAGGACCTTCATATGCTTCTTACGAAGCCACTCCTTTGTTGCCCTGGCGGTGTGCTTGGGATCATTATCATGCTGAAAGACCAATCCACATTTCATCTTCAATGCCCTTGCTGATGGAAGGAGGTTTGCACTCAAAATCTCACGAAACATGGCCCCATTCATTCTTTCATGTACACAGATCAGTCAAAGAGAAACAGCCCCAAAGCATGATGTTGCCACCCCCATGCTTCACAGTAGGTATGGTGTTCTTTGGATGCAACTCAGCATTCTGTCTCCTCCAAACACAACAAATTTTGTTTCTACCAACAGTTCCACTTTGGTTTCATCAGACCATATGACATTCGCCCAATACTCTTCTGGATAATCCAAATGCTCTCTAGCAAACTTCAGATGGGCCCAGACATGTGCTGGCTTAAGCAGAGGGACACGTCTGGCACTGCAGTATCTGAGTCCCTGGTGGCATAGTGTGTTACTGATGGTTGTCTTTGTTACGGTAGTCCCAGCTCTATGCAGGTCATTCACTAGGTCCTCCCATGTGGCTCTGGGATTTTTTCTCACCGTTCTTGTGATCATTTTGACCCCACGGGGTGATATCTTGCATGGAGCCCCAGATCGAGGAAGATTATCAGTGGTCTTGTATGTCTTCCATTTTCTTATTATTGCTCCCACATTTGATTTCATCACACCAAGCTTCTTGCCTATTGCAGATTCAGTCTTCCCAGCCTGGTGCAGGGCTACATTTTTGTTTCTGGTGTCCTTCGACAGCTCTTTGGTCTTCAACATAGTGGAGTTTGGTGTGTGACTGTTTGAGGTTGTGGACAGGTGTCTTTTATACTGATAACAAGTTCAAACAGGAGCCATTACTACAGGTAATGAGTGGACGACAGTGGAGCCTCTTAAAGAAGAAGTTACAGGTCTGTGAGAGCCAGAAATCTTGCATGTTTTTAGGTGACCAAATACTTATTCTCCCCCATACTTTGCTTAATAAATATTACCAAATCAGACAAGGTGATTTTCTGGATTTGTTTTCTCATTTGTACTCTCATAGTTGTGGTCTACCTATGATGTCAATTACAGGCCTCTCTCCTATTTTTAAGAGGGAGAACTTGCACAATTGGTGGATGACTAAATACTTTTTCCCCCACTGTATACCTAGCCAGCATTTGTTATCACATCATTTTTGGGAAAGGTGTTTAATTTTGCTAAAACAATATAACATAAAATGTTTAAAAATGTGGTAATTTTATTGTGCATGTCTGTTTTGGCACACCTGTTTTACTAATCAAATTTGACAACCAAACATGCCATCCCTCTACTATGGCTTGCTGCCATATTTTGTTTTCAGTGAGTATACTTACTTGAAAAAAATTGTCAAAAGTTAATTATGGTGTTGTAGGAAATGTATAGAAAAAGAGAAAATGGCAATGGACCGGGTTGTGTAAAATAAAAAAAAAATATAACATGGCCAAAAATGTGGGAGCTGCCAGCAGCAGCAGAAGCATCACCATCAATGGTACCAGTCATTCAGGAAGTAGTGTTACCAAACACAGGATACAAGTGACCTCCTTTGCCTCCGTCAAACATATTAGTGTGGGGAAACAGAAGATGTTATGGAATACATGGCACATTACTCATCTCAGTCACAGCACCATAATGTTACCTCTGACAGTGATGCAATCAGTTTTAGTCAGTATTCTGTAAAGAACTGTCTAGCTGATCACAATTGACTAAAAGGGAACATTTTAACCTTTTTTTATTAAAAAAATTATTAAAAGACTGTCAGTGCACTTTGTAAATAAATGGGCTGTTGGTCACTTCTAGGCTACCATCTGTCTCTATGGTGAGGACACTTTGATATTACTAAGGTTATGTTTGTGTTAAAGAGCTGGAAAGGGGGTGGATATAGTCCTTGGAGACCTCAGAGTATTACACATATATTTTTAGGACAATTGGATTTTTCGCAGAAAATCAATTCACTGCTAATTGAATTTTTGTGAAAAAATTAAATCAAACCTGGTGCATTTGATTTTCAAAAGATTCAGTCGCCTGTGGATTACTAGAATAAGTAATCAATATCAGATTGATGTTGGTCTAAAACCTGGTATCCTCACTGATTAGCTGTTCCTATCTCTTACAGTCACCAGATATAAAGAGTTGTGTTGAGATAAATGTTTAGTGTCTACGCATTCATTTAAGGGTATGCCACACTAAACAGCATCGCTAACGGGATCGCTAAAAAACGTCACTATTTAGCGATCCCGTTAGCGATGTTGTAGTGTGCGGCATCTATCAGCGACGTGGCCCCTGCTGAGATCCTGCTGTGATCTCGCTCGTCGCTGACATCGTTCCGGACCCTATTTTATCGTCGGCGCTCCCGCTGGTATCGCTATATCGCTGAGTGTGGCACCTTTTCTTAGCGATTTAGCGGTACTTTTGTACCGCTAAAGTCGTTAAGGAGATCGCTAACCGCGATAGCGTCCTTAACGACATCGCTAAGTTAAGCCGCTATCAGCGATATAGAAACAATCCCGCTAGCGATCGCATTAGTATGCGTCGTTATCGTGATCGCTAGCGGGATTGTTTAGTGTGGCAGTACCTTTAGGAATATAGGTGAATAGGAGCTTACCTGCTGTACCCAGGAGCAATTATTTTCTAATCATTGCTACAGAGCAGTGGTGTTACGCTCCACACACTGTTTATATCCGTCCGCGGTTGGATAAGGTAATAGTTGATATTAATAGCTGGTGGGTGGTCTGACACCCTGAGAATAGGTTATCAATATACAAATACTAGAAAACCCCTTTAAATTAACAGTTTTCTTCAATACCATTGTTACCATTCTTTATAATTTTAATACCTCTTATTTTCACAGTGATTCTTAAAATATCAAAGCATAGAAAACATTGTCTAATTATTAAAATTATTGACTACAGCTGATGTTTAGATATAGTTTTGCCTCAGTAAATTTTTATTATGGAACCCCATAAGACACTCTGTGCATAGTATATACATACAGTATTATCATTAACTGAACCCAGCAATACTCATTGCTGTACATTAAGTCTACTCAGTACAGAGTTTACTATTTATTTACAAACCCAAAGATAAATACTTATTTTTCACATTTTATTTTGAATCAATTACTATTAAACCCCGCTTAATTCTGACGTGCTGCAGAATATGTTGGCATTATATAAATAAAATTATTATTATTATTATTATTATTATTAATAAACATGTGTATTAAATTTTCCTTCTAAGATTGTTTTACACATCACAAATGTACAATACATCTGACACAAAATAAAATGATAGATGTTTTCAGATTGTATCCTTGTATAGCAGCTGAATAGTTTGTCCTTGCCATCTAGCTAGCTTAATAGATAAAGAAGACTGAAAAACGGTATAATAGTTAGATTATGTAAAAGAATGTCCTTCGATACAAGGACTTCGAATTAAATGGACATTGTGTTTTTTTTTCTAAACATTGTTTCATTTTACTTACAGGGAAAATCTAAAACAATACCGTGTTTTAATCCTAACACGTTACTACCAGGTAAGAAATTATTAACTGTGTTGATATTTCAACAGTTCTCAAAACTCTCATCTGTTTACGTTACGTTTTACACAGCATCCCAGATATTTTGTCATATACTAGTTAGAAAGTAATTTCACAAAAAGCCTCAAATGTATTATCATTATACTTTTGGTCTTTAGCTTTTATGATATTTTATTTTCAACCAGATCCCCTTCTCCGAGATTACTGGGTGTACGAAGGCTCTCTCACTATGCCACCATGTAGTGAAGGTGTTACGTGGATATTATATCGCTATCCTTTGACAGTGTCTCAAAGTCAAGTGAGTACTTTTCATTTTAAATTCTAAAATATGGCTATAGAAATTCATAATATTCTAAATAAAAGATACATGTTTAAATTGAGAGATTTTTAAATGTCCCCCTAATTTTATATGTGTTGCACTCTTGGAACTTTAAAATAAATTTATGAAGAGGATGAATATTTTTTAAAAGAAATAATTAGTAATAGGTAACCCACATCTGCTGGAGCCCACATCAAAGCGGGAGTTCTGACCTCGCAACGTACTATTCCATCCAAGGTCAGAAAGGGGTTAAAATTAACCAAAAAGACAATCTCTGCATAGTGTTTGTAATTAATTTGATTAAGTTAATTTGGTCCTAGAGTGAGATAGGAAATTAGAAGGTGAGAAAGGGATTGATTTGAGGTATATCTGTTGTAAGAAAGCAGGATATAAGATGTCTCGTTAATGTAAGTCCCAGGAAGTTTGTACCAGTAATGCAAGGTTACTGAGAGGGTTTTTATTAGAATGGATTTTGAGTCTGGGATTTAGGAGTGACCAAAAGAGCCTGAGTGGGAAAGGTCGTTCCCAAACTCCAGTCTGGGTCTTACAGGCCTGATATCAAGCGGTTGGGGTAGCTTAGAAGTGTGTGTTGTGTTGGGGCTGGAGAAAGACAGAGCTGGTGGATAGTCTGTACTGCAGCCAGAGAAGTTCCTGTAATACTAAGCTGGTGAGACTGTTTAGATTTACTTGACCTTATCCAGAGAGAGGACTGTTTTGGTTATTAATTTGTGCTGAAGAAAGGACTGCTTTGTTATTCATTTGTGCTGAAGAAAGGCTGATTTCATTTTGGAACAGTAAAGTTTATGAAGGACAATAAACTTTATTTTGTTTTGAGATTAAATACCTGTGCATATCCAAGCAACTAACAGAGAGCTCAACCCCTACACTGTACAACATAACAAAATAGGTTGCCACCATAAAAGTAATGGAAAAAAATAAATTAGGGGGTTCAATTAGCTGCTTTAGAGAACAGCATCTTCTGTTGAATACATTCATTGGGGTGCCAGTGTAAAGTGCATTGTGCAAAAAAAGATAGAAAGGACAGCACCTCCAAAAATCATACAATAAAATGCCTCTTGGCAAAAATATATATAACTGAACATGAGGTTCTTAGTTTAACATTCTGATCAGACTGTATGGAGCCCATTACCACGTCATGGCAAACCTCATAGTGGGTCCTGACCAATCCTAACGGAGCGGAGCCGTGCGGCAACCACCGCAACCGCGCCAATGCACCAGCAGGGCAGGCGGCCTGTTGCCCCACAGCACCCTTGCTGCATGACTGAGTCCCCATGACTCCAGACCGCAACGCCCCACTAGCACAAGGCCACAGCAACAATGGCCGCCACACGGCACCCACACCAAAAATGAAAGGAGTATTGAAACTCACCTTCCTCCTGCTCTTCAGTGAAAGCAGAAAAGGGCTAGACCCATTACTTTGCAGTCTCCTACTAATTAAAATCACCAGTGCCAAATGGGAGGAGTGCACATCCAAAGGAAAAAAAACAGATCATGTGATGTGCAAAAAAAGAGAGAAAGGACAGCACCTCCAAAAATCAGACAATGATCTAATTATGTCTCTCGGCAAAAATATATTTAACTGAACATGAGGTTCTTAGTTTAACATTCTGATCAGACTGTATGAAGCCGACTGCCACGTCACGGCAAACCTCGTAGTGGAGGCGACTTCCGAGCTGGGGCTCTCTCCTGTGGTTGCTGAGTGTAATGAACTAATTGCTGAATGGCCTTCAGCTGGCTCTGAATGGTATGATATAAGTGACCTGAGTTCCCTGCAGCCTTGCCGGTAATCAATTGTTCCTCCTGCTCTTGCTTGGAGCACATCTTGCTTTCCTGCTCTCATTCAGATAAGTGTTTTTTTGTTTTTTTTTCCTCTGTTGGATTTTCACTGCTTGTTTGCTGCTTGCAGTGGACTGCAGCCTGGTCCCCTTTTGGGGTCTTGCGCTGCAGTTGTGCTCATTGTGTGTTTGCATTTTGCTTTGTTCCTTTGTCGCTTTTTGTTTGCTGTGTTGCTGTGTGTTACACCAGAGATCTGATTTAGGTGGGAGAGATCGTGTGATCTCAGGTTTTTTTGTTAATCAGAAGTGTTGGTATTTTTGTCAGGGTTTTTTTGGGTTGCAGTCAGAATTCTTTCCTATACTTTTCTATCTAGACAGATTGGGCCCCAGCGTTTGCTCATTCTATTTTCTGTCTGTGTCCGTGCTTTCTTCTTGTCTAACCGCCATTACATGTTCGGGGACTTCCTATTTCTTTGGGGATTCTGCTCCGGGGCAGATAGCATTCATCTTTCTGCCTTTAGGTGTAGCTATCTCTCCGGCTGTGACGAGGCATCTAGGATCACCGTAGGTACGCTCCACGGCTGCTTCTAGTGTGGCGGTTAGTTTAGGTTACTGCAATCCAATAGTTTCCAGCCTCTCTGGTGTATTGCTACTTTGGCTATTTTTTGCAGTTTCTCCTCAGCTACCGAAACATAACAGGGTCCTGAGCAACCCTAACGGAGCGGAGCTATGCGGCAACCACCGCCACTGCGCCAATATACCAGCAGGGCAGACGGTGAGTTGCCCCACAGCACCCGGCCTGTTGCCCCACAGCATTGTATGATTTTTGGAGGTGCTGTCCTTTCTCTCTTTTTTTGCATAAAGTGCATTGTGTTTGTTCATTAATATGTGTGAGAAACTAAGCCGACCGCCACACTGTAGCCCGGGTATCACAGCTTCTGATCCCACCGCCGCTACCAAATGTGCGGACGACCCCTTTCCTCCCACGTCACCAATGGGACGTAACTCCACAGGTACAGCTCTCCGGCGCCCCCTTTGTCTCTCAGGTCAGTAAGGGAACTGCACCTAGAGCAAATGGCCGCCGGGGAGGTTGTCCTGTTACCCACTGGGTATTCTAAGATTCGTGATCAGAGTAAAAGCATCAGCCCAAGATTAATTTTATGGTTTAATTGCCTTAAGGGCGCACTAGATAATTACAGAAATATACATTAAAGCTATACAACGGAATGACAATGGATTTGCAGTCAGAGTAAAAATACCACAATAATGTACAAGGCTTAAAGGTATTAGCTAGAGATCAATATTACCGGGTTGTAGGGACATGGGGAGGCAGGGAGCTCTGCGATCCCCAGGTAACAGTCTTTAGTTTCTGGACAGTCTCCCAAAACATGTGCTGCTGCTCCCTTGGCAAGGCAAATCTGTCCCTTGGTCCTTCTTAGACCATCTTCTTGGCTTCTTGTGTGGGAAATGGATCCAGTCTGCCCATAGCTCCCAGTTCACAAACCTGCTAGGTCCCTCCCCTTTGCTTGGAAGCATGCATATTAACCGGCCTGCAATTCATATGGAGCAGGAAATACTGGCTTCAGTCGGAGTTATTTAGCATACTAATGACCATCTTATTCAGACACGGGTCTAAACTAATTAGCATACTAAAGCCCTTTTGATTCATAGTGGACATCAAAACCGGTCGTACTGGATATGCTAACAGGCCCTGTGTAGTTAGCAGTCTGTGGCTCTGTGCACCGACAAAATGGAGGCTGGTATAGGCCCTATACAAGATGGCGGCATCCCTTTCCTTACAATATGCATCATTGACCAACTGGCCAGGGAACTGAATGGGCTGACAGATTTCTCCTCCCAAGTAATCACAATAAGAGACAAACTGTAATTAGCCATATCCCATCACCTTACTGACATTTCACATCCTAATGGATGTGCCCTTTTTAATAGGATGTGTATATTCTACCTGAGATTACGCTGCCTAACAGTGTTCAATTAGCCCTCCTAATGAAGATATAGCAGAGAGAATTCAGTACTGTTAGAATTCGCTGCAGGTCAATTAACTCCTTACTTTCCGCAGTCAATAGCGACCACTGCATGTATAGAGAATTATAGGAGATTGTTCCATCTCTTACTCATTCGTCTCTCACCGCATGGGATTCGCAATAGTTGCTATGGGAGCTGGAAGTCTGGCAATGGTATCCGGCAGGGCCGGCGTCAGCACCCGGCATACCCGGGCAAATGCCGG
>VIAB01014588.1:2632-28624 GCA_009801035.1 Oophaga pumilio | reverse complement strand
ACATTTTAGAGGGGACTTGTACAGACAATAGAAGACATTACAGATGAACAATAATACATAAATCAACAGGTACCAAGAGGAGCGAGGGCCCTGCTCACAAGCTTACAATCTCTGAATGTATGAAAGTTACTGTACAGGAAGGTTATGTCATTTTAGATATAAACCATATAGGCACTTAAATGCTGGAAATGTGACTTCCCCACCGTCCACTTCTGATTCATAAAGCATTGCATGCCTCTTCATTCAGCTAGAGTGTCTGAGAAGTAGAGTGCACCACGCCAGAAATCTGACTCTAGTCAAGGACTGGAGTCAGATTTCTGGAGTAAGGAATGCCAGAACTAGTCATGAATTAGACAATCTGTGGCATCTCACCCTCATCGTGCCCCCATCCCGCCCCTACACCCATTTTGTCAGAGCTGGGAGACAGTTTTGTTAAAACAACAAAAGTCACAAAATTCTGGTGCTACTCTGTGTCAAACCTAAATTTTGTGACTTTTTAAAGCTTTAAATTCTGATGTGTAAACTTTGCTCAATCGGGGCCAAAGGAATAGAGAAAGGTAGAATTCCTGGGCAATGCTGGAAGAGGTGAAATTTGCAATCAGTGAGGCAAATATATGATATATTTTAAGGCATTCTGGGATGATTGTGAAAAATAATAGTAAGAGCTGAACAAACCCTTTACCTTGTATTTGTTACTGTATGTCCTAAAAAGAATATGTAATATTGATTTTTGAAATGTGTAAAACAAATGTACAATTGATTAAAATATATTCCAACAATTACTTTCATATATCATGTACAGTATATCCATCTGATCTTTGTACACTAGTCTCTCACCTACTCTACATAAGCTTACACATTGGATTTTGTCATTGAGACCAGGAGAATTTGAGTAAATGAAATATAAACTAAATAATACAATAATGCAAAAAGAAGAATGTACAGTACTTGGTATATTAGGGGTAAAAAAGAGCAGTGTGTTACTTAGCTTTTAAAAACAATGATTTCATTGATTCTCTTCCAGGATGTACTTCAGGGGCAATAAATCTAAAATGCAAAGTAGCTGAAGGCTGAAATGTTATTCCTGATTAGCAAGTCTTATGGACAAAGTTTCCCATTGAGTCCATCACATAGTAGGAAACCCGATGTGTACAGTATATGCATTGAGTCTTTGTGCTTTTATAGTTACTTTATGATAGAAGCCAAATATTTGCTGAAACTGTTCACGAGAGTCTAATATGATGGTTTCCTGTGCCTCTACTGATCCTAAATGTTTAGTCACCAGGTAGTATTTAAAAGAAAGAGTGCAATAATTTTTTTTCTCTCTGAAATAGCTTCCTCCAACTTTTTTTTTTCAGGACACTTTATAGTTGTCACAGACATGATTTTGACATTCATATTAATTAGCTATTCACTAGAGATGAGCAAATCTTTTGAAATTTGAAATACCCAGCTTTATTAAATTAAAGAGAAAAAATGATTAGCGGCAAATCGATTCTCCACAAATTTCAAGTACTGCACAGCCTTCAGTTTCCCTGGCTAGACTAGTGTAGCACTCTGAGGTCTCCTAGAACAGTATTAACCCCTTCACCCCCAGGCAGTTTTCTGGGTTTTTTTGTGTTTTCGATTTTTCCTCAGAGCTATAACCTTATTATATTTCTGTCAATATGGCCATTTGAGGGCTTGCTTTTTGCGGGACGAGTTGTTTTTTTGAATGACACTATTGATTTTACCATATAGTGCACTGGAAAATGGGAAAAAATTTCTAAGTGCTGTGAAATTGCAAAAAAAGTGCAATCCCACAATTGTTTTTTTTGGTTTCTTATTTACCATGTTCGCTAAATCTGACTGGCTACTATGATTCTCCAGGTCATTGCGAGTATGCAGATACCAAACAGGTGTAGGTTCTTTTTTATTTAAGTGATGGAAAAAAATCCAAAGTTTGTAAGAAAAAAAAAGTTTCCATTTTCCGAGAACCGTTGTGCCTGCATTTTCCGTGATCTGGGGCTGTGTGAGGATTTATTTTTTTGCGCGCTGAGCTGACATTTTTATTGGTACCATTTTAGAGTGCATACGATGTTTTGATCACCAGGTATTGCATTTTATTGTAATGTTGTTGCGGCCAAAAAACTTAAATCTGGGTTTCGATTTTTTTCTTGTTACGCCGTTTACCGATCAGATTAATTTATTTTATATTTTGATGGATTGGACATTTCTAAATGCAGCAATACCAAATATGTGTAATTTTTAATTGTTTTATTTTGAATGGTTCAAAAGAGGTGATGTGAATTTTGTGTTTTTTTATTTTTTTATATTTTTAAAAACTTTTTTAAAATTTGTACTTGCTTCAATAGTCCCCTTAGGAGACTTGAAGTTGCGTTCATCTGATCACCTATGCTACACATTGCAGGGCTTCAGCCCTGCTATCACGGGTTTACCGCAACAGAGAGGAGCTAGAAGACCACAGCGTCTGATTTCTCCTACTCCTGCACTATTTAGAAGCACTTCACCTTTGTATTAAACGGTGCAGGTTTCTTTTAGCAGTGCAGAGGTTAATCTACGCAGTTGAGATCTCTTGGAAGCCTTCCTAATTTAATGCTCTCAGCTGTGCACTGTTAGCCACTTCCATCTCCTATTTAATATGGGAGCTGGCTAGCATTCATTGACAGAGCTAGCTTATGCTGCATGGTTATTAGATGGTGGCATGTGGTTGTTATTGGAGAAGGTGTTTGGTTAATTTATCTGAGACTGTTGCTAGGTTTTGGGTGTGTGGTAATTCCCCTCCTTCTCCTAATTTGGCTTTACCCCAACCTCCACTCCCTGATGCATTCCTCTGTTGTTTGTATGAGTATATTTGTATGATTGGCATTTTCCTTTATCCCTGTTTGTATTACCCTGTTAGTCTGGTGTATTATGGTACACTACCACTCCCCTTTTCCCTGTGTGGTGGAAGGGTACAGACTGAGGGTGGATTCAGGAGGAGGTAAGGTAAGTGGCACTGGCATCTTCACCAGAAACAAGCCGAGGAACAGGGCCACCTAGGCTGCCCCTAGTGTTAGGGACAGGGATGAACCCCTGGTTCTGGGACACCAGACTACAGAGTCTTGACACCTTCTATAAGTAGCAAAAATTACAATCTCCTATGAAAATCAGTCACGTGCCGATGTTCATAGGAGATTTACAATGATAGGCACATGGGTCTTCTGCAGACGCTTGGCTGTCATGACAACCCATCAGTCCCTCCGTGATCATGTGACAGGGAAACTGATGGAAGTGTCTTGTGATGCACTTCCTGTCAGCGCTTGTTAAATGCCACTGTAAGAGATTGACAGCGGTATATAACTTGTTAACAGCCGCGGCTGGATTGCAACTCCACCAACAGAATTTAGATGCACATGACAGCTGATCAGATCACTGATGGGAATAAAATTCAACAATCTGTAGATCGGTGCAGGTGCCATCAGTTGGACACCCACTGATCAGCAAGTTATCACTGGACAACCACCTTAACTATCCAACAGGCCTGGCCGATAGTAGGCTTACTCCTGGCTGCCTGCAGTCACCATTAGGGGGAGTTTACTGCACATTCTTTCTGTATTCTACTTATCTTATAAACATACTGTTTACCTGTATGCCAAATATCACAATCTCGCAAAGTCACAATTATTACAAGAATATCATGATTGACAGATAAGATTTAGATAATGAAGAAAAAAACACCTCTAGGAAAGTTACCAGGATGTATAACACATGAACAATGCCCCAAAGCCACAGAGGATGCTCTGTTTGTATGTGATGGGAGAAATGTCAGTTGGTTATTTTCCCATTATGAGTTGGATGTGGAGCAATCTACCTGTAGACATTATTTATTCCCTCATATCTTAGGGGAATGTTACGTTTGATGCAAAAATGTCAAACTTGACAAAACTGAAATGATAACCGAAAACTGATATCTATAAAAAAAAAATAGTTAATATAGTGTCATAGATGAAGGAGTTGTCTGACTTAGAAAACCCAAAAACAATTACTGTTTTAAGACATTTTGACTGGACCAATTGTGGTCAGATACAAAAAGCATCACTCTCTCAAGAAACCTCAACCATTGATTTCAGTAGGAACTTGGTAATTCTTTATTTTCTTTATGGTGGTGCTGAATGAAAATTGAAAACTTTCATAAGGTTTCCAAACAGAATACAGTTGATTGTTGGTAGTCCTAGCATTAAGACATGCTGTCTTCAACTTATTTTCTAGAAAATCCTTATACCAAAAAGGCATGTACAAAACATACATCTTATTTAATGCTACTAATTCAGTAAAAATGAATTGATGTGATAAATAAATAGTTTATTGGACTACCGTATTAAGTTGAACATGTATGAAATGCATGTTGAGAAATGGACACCAATGACCTGCATGTTAACATCTTAACTTTACGTTATGAATTGTTTTACAGATTTTTCATCCTTTTATGTTTGGTAATCATTGTCAGGCTGGCCCACCGGAGGACCAGAGCAACACCTGTAGGTTCAGTGTCTGGTAATATAATGTATTCTACTAATAGCCAGGGATTAATTGTCTTTTTGATATGTGATGCACAAAGAACCAACAAACCTATTGCTGCCATTGGCTTGTATGCTGTGATCTCAGCTTAGTAGAGAGTATAACTTAAGGGGAACATGCACTTGTTCAGTATAACTAAATGTTGGACACTGACAATAATAATACCTCTTGTGGCCCGCAGAAAAACTGTTAGACTGTTAATAAATATTTCTATAGTAAATTGTGAAGTGTGGGATGTTTCTTGCAGATGGAAGAATTCAGGCGTCTGAGGTTACATATAAAAGGAGCAGATCTTGAAGACGAAAGCGATGGAATATTGGCTGATAACTTTAGACCAACCCAACCTCTTAGTGACAGGATTATACGAGCTGCCTTTCAATAAAAAAGGTGGGAACATTTTTATTTCAAAGTGGGTTTATCAAAATGGATATGGTATACTATGCAACAGAGCCCTATTGAATACATGAACTCATCAAAATTGGTGTCTAACGCCTCATTCAGACGTGAAAAAAGACAGTCTGTGTTTCATCAATGTTTTGACTCAGATTTTCATCAGTGTTCGGTCAGTTCATTTTTATCAATAGTGTTTTACCACTGATTTTCCCATTTGCTTAAAAAAAAAGATTTCAAACCTTTGTTACCCATTACAATGTTAAAAATGTACACTTGGTTTGTATAAGGATGGCCATGTGTGCAGTCTGTGATTTTCACTGAGCCATAAACATGGATGATTTTCCACTCAGACTCATATAATAACTTGTCATGTTTTTATGATTTTTTGTTTTTGCGGACACCTGGTCCTCAAAAAGAACACTAACCAGTGATCAGTTCCATAGACTATAATGGGTATCAGTACTAACCATGAAAAACACAGATAGAACACGTACATACAGTACTTCATGTTTGTCTTAATGTGGAGTAACTGATTCAAGGTCTGTATTTCGCAGTTTTCTCTGGCAAACCATGTGTCTTTCAACCATCGATCGCTCTGACTTCTATCTTCCAGCCACTAATATCTCTTACATCTTACACAAAGTCAGGTATTACATCATGTATGAATAATATGCACATAATATACAATGGAACTCATACAATATGTACAGAGTGAACTAAACAAAACAGATGCTCTAAAAATATATACAGTACAGACCAAAAGTTTGGACACACCTTCTCATTCAAAGATTTTTCTGTATTTTCATGACTATGAAAATTGTAGAATCACACTGAAGGCATCAAAACTATGAATTAACACATATGGAATTATACATTACACTTTACAAAAAAGTGTGAAACAACTGAAATTATGTCTTATATTCTAGGTTCTTCAAAGTAGCCACCTCTTGCTTTAATTACTGCTTTGCACGCAGAAAAGGTGAACGGCTGGACTCTACATGCCTAGTTCCCACCGTGAAGCATGGAGGAGGTGGTGTGATGTATGGGGGTGCTTTGCTGGTGACACTGTGGGGGATTTATTCAAAATTGAAGCGGTGAGCGGTCCAGCTCACCCCAAACCATCTCAATTGGGTTCAGGTCTGGTGACTGTGGAGGCCAGGTCATCTGGCGTAGCACCCCAACACTCTCGTTCTTGGTCAAATAGCCCTTACACAGTCTGGAGGTGTGTTTGGGGTCATTGTCCTGTTGAAAAATAAATGATGGTCCAACTAAACACAAACCGGATGGAATAGCATGCGGCTGCAAGATGCTGTGGTAGCCATGCTGGTTCAGTATGCCTTCAATTTTGAATAAATCCCCAACAGTATCACCAGCAAAGCACCCCCACACCATCACACCACCTCCTCCATGCTTCACGGTGGGAACTAGGCATGTAGAGTCCATCCGTTCACCTTTTCTGCGTGCAAAGCAGCAATCAAAGCAAAAGGTGGCTACTTTGAAGAACCTAGAATATAAGACATATTTTCAGTTGTTTCACACTTTTTTGTAAAGTGTAATGTATAATTCCACATGTGTTAATTCATAGTTTTGATGCCTTCAGTGTGATTCTACAATTTTCATAGCCATGAAAATACAGAAAAATCTTTGAATGAGAAGGTGTGTCCAAACTTTTGGTCTGTACTGTATATACTCCTAGTTCTTTTACAGAAAGGAACATAGTACTTATCCTCTTACATTAGTTTAAATCTGGTCCACTAGTTTAGTTTGAATCATTTTCTAGCCTTATTAAATATATTAAAAAAGTCAAGATAGAAACATGAGTACCAAAAAAGCCTAAAAACAATTGCATACCCTCTGGACAAAAGTCTTCTCTATCACTATGACCTTTAATGACTTACTTACTGATAAAGCAGTTTCTTTGTATAAGAAGCCTTGATAAGGTCTCGTCACTCAGTAGTAAAGAGTATGGTAACTAAAATGTAGCATTTTTTCATCAAAAGCCCTATACCAGCTTCATGGTCTGCCACTATGGTGTGTAGGGCAATAAGTATGGGGTATTGTAGTAGGGAACAAAATTTCTACAACCTCACTATTCAGAAAATGTAATATGCAAATTGCCTCTTCAAACAAAGAGGACTTGTACTCTATAGCGCCACCTATTGGAAGTAGCGATCCTACAAGTCACAATCAACCCTTTAACGAGTCTTGTAATATGACTTAGGATAAAAGCCAAATCAGAATCTCCATTTGCAGACACGGTGTTTCGGACTGTTGGTCCTCGTCAGTGCATTCAGAAAATGGACATTTACAAAACTTAGAAAGACTTACCATACCGCTGAAATCAGGAATTAATGGTGCATTGTTTGTAAAATTGCTTAAATTTTGTATTCATTACAATAGCCGAGATTGAACTTACGACTTCTCTGTTGTCTTTTACACTTGCAGGAATTGAACTTGAAGACATCTTTTGCTGGACCTGTAGAAATTATTTTATATTTGTCATGGGTGCATATAAAAAGCGGTCTACCATTCAAGTAGTCCACAGAGAAGATTGCAGCAAATTTTGGCATAACATTTTCTCAAATCTTTATTCATGGCAGGAAATACATAGGTTTAGTAACTGAGGTAGTAACTTCACACTGGATAAACTATCTGTTATGAAAGTAGAGGAGGTGAGCTGAAATCGTAAACACCAGATTAGAAACAGGTGCTTACAAAACTTTTTTAAGTCACCCAATCGACAATTTACATTTGGTTCTTTTGCAAATAATTCTATCAAGGAACAAGTGACAATGTAATTGTATAATGGACCTAAAGTCATAATCCATTGATTGTCATACTTACCATTTTCCTAGATATTTTTTATTAGTAAATCCAGTATAATTGTAAAACTTGTGAGCATTTATCTTTAGCTGATCAAAGGTAGTTCTAAGTTATTTTCTGACAATTTTCTTCTAATTTCTACTAAATGCTCCCAAGGTTTAAAAGTCCTTTGGACTTGATATTTTTCGCAAATACCAGCAAACATCTAGAACAAACAGTGTTTGAAAAAGTAGTAAATCCAATTAAATAGTTTAAAAATACTTTCATTGGATATTAGACATGGTTTTAAAGGATTGTTCGTTGAAGACAACCACTTTTACATTGAAGCTAGCCCAGCCATCAGCAGTTCC
The DNA here is from genome assembly GCA_009801035.1 of Oophaga pumilio. Lineage (NCBI taxonomy): Eukaryota > Metazoa > Chordata > Amphibia > Anura > Dendrobatidae > Oophaga > Oophaga pumilio. Next base: position 20,498 of record VIAB01014588.1, on the reverse strand, counting down.
GGCTTTGGAAAGTTGCGAATGCCAGTGGAAGCTGCAGCCAATCATGCATGTCCCTGGTAGTCATCACTGCAGGAGAAATGCATAGATGACTATCTAATACATAGATGTTCACTGAAACCAGAGCTATTGCTTGACGGCCACTCTCACTGTTATCCAGATTCCCTAATAGTGTACGTGGAAAAGAGTTGTCTGATTGAAAAAGCAATAAAAACTAACAAAAGTGAGAAATTTCATATATTCCAAGTATAATATAGGCTTTTTAAAGAAGGAATCCGTGGTGGACAAACGCAAAGCAATGTTTGCAATATTTGATATTATCACAATGTTTGATCAGTTCGAAATTAAACCTATATTTGATCTATAATATATGAGCAATACCATTCAGTATTTAGATAAACTCTGTACACTAGCTGTAAATTAGAATATGTAAATGACAATTTCTTGGAGAAGTTTTTAGCATGCATAGTCAGTAGTTCATTGTTACAGATTTGAGTTTTATTTTTATGTTTTAGAATAAATTTAGATATATGTATAATTTAATGTCATGCAAGTGTGTTCATTTGTGTTTATTTGTTACTGTAACTTTGAATAATTCTCTGAAATAACATACAAAATTGTTCCCTTTATATCGTGACTTAAAAAAGAATTGATTTTTCTGTTTAGTTGTCTCTCTGAAATGTATGCTATTTATATTGTTTGGAAGTGTGATATTTCTTCTACTTTTGTGTCAGATTCTTATAATTTTAACATGTGGATGATCTACATTATTTGACTTATGTCCAGATTTTTTTTTGTTCTCCAATCTCCAAAAAGCAAGAGATGAGCAAATTAATTTGAAGCCAATCGAAATCATCATGAATTAAAAAAAAAGTTAGATTTGAAAGAGTCTGACTTTTTTGTGATTCAATTTGCTCCAATCCGGAAAAATGATGGCCAGCTGGTTGAAATTTCACTTGATTTTTTTCATTTTATGTTTTTTCAAGAAATCTCCCTAATTCTGAAACTTAAACACAAGTACTTTCCTACCAGAATGTGAGAGTTGTTTAAAATAATTTTTGAACCAGCTTCTCCAATAATCTCATAATAGGCTCGTACACACGCCAACTGAATACAGTGGTCAGTTGCACATGCATGCTATTGGGACATGATTCTGCCTAGAATTTCTGGCTCCATCTTATTTTGCAAAGGTATGTAAACTTTTTTAACATAAGTGTTTACCTACTAAAGCATGCACATTGTTTTAAATAATTTGTTGAGCCCTCTTCAGTAGTCTAATGCAGATGCATGTACCTACCACCTGAATACAGCACCCAGTTGCAGGCGCTTACTTATGGGACATGATTCTACCTGCATTTTCAGCTCTCATTCTATTTTGTAAAGGCACTTGGCCTTTATTATTTGAATGCCAGTTTTAATAGTCTACTCAAGATATCATACACCCCTCAACGATACTGCCGCTGCTGCTACATGTTCACTACCTGTTAGGAACCTACTTATAGAAACTTCACAATCTAGCATTTTAGAATTCTTTATGTTACATTCATTTTGGCTAAAGGGGAAAATTATCATTATTTAAAAAAATCATAAAAAAAACAACAAAAAGAGGTTAAAGTTTTGTAACTATTTGTCTTTTCGCATTTAACAATCATAGGTGCCACAGCAATATTGCTGGCTGTTACCACAAAATACTTTCCATGCATTTACTTACTTAGCAACCTTTATTATGTAGGGTTAAGCTTATTTGTCAAGTTTGGGAAAATTTTAAACCAAAAATGCAACTGTCTCAACAGTAATAGTAGTATTAGACTCAAGTCACATTTGGCCTCCTTGGAACTTAGCAAGCGCATTAGCAGGGAGGAAGCTTAGAGAGCAATATAGTATACAGTGGGGGAAATAAGTATTTGATCGCTTGCGGATTTTGTAAGATTGCCCACTGACAAAGACATGAACAGTCTATAATTTTAAGGGTAGGTTAATTTCAACATTGAGAGATAGAATATCAAAAAGAAAATCCAGAAAATCACATTGTATAAATTATACAAATTTATTTGTATTTTGCAGTGAGAAATAAGTATATGATCCCTCTGGCAAACAAGACTTAATACTTGGTGGCAAAATCCTTGTTGGCAAGCACAGCAGTCAGACATTTTTTGTAGTTGATGATGGGGTTTGCGCACATGTCAGGAGGAATTTTGGTCCACTCCTCTTTTGCAGAGCATCTCTAAATCATTAAGATTTTGAGGCTGTCGCTTAGCAACTCAGAGCTTCAACTCCCTCCATAAATTTTTTATGGGATTAAGGTCTGGAGACTGACTAGGCCACGCCATGACCTTAATGTGCTTATTTTAGAGCCACTTCTTTGTTGATTTGGCTGTATGTTTTGGGTCATTGTCTTGCTGGAAGACCCAGCCACAACCCATTTTTAATGTCCTGGTGGAGGGAAGGAGGTTGTCAATCAGGATTTTATGGTACATGGCTTCATTCGTTCTCCCATTGATGCGGTGAAGTAGTCATTTGCCCTTGGCAGAGAAACACCCCCGAAGCATAATGTTTCCACCTCCATGCTTGACAGTGGGGACGGTGTTTTTTGGGTCATAGGCAGCATTTCTCTTCCTCCAAACACGGCAAGTTGAGTTAATGCCAAAGATCAAGATCAATTTTTGTCTCATCTGACCACAGCACCTTCTCCCAGTTACTCACAGAATCATCCAGGTGTGCATTGGCCAACTTCAGACCGGCCTACACATGTGCCTTCTTGAGCAGGGAGACCTTGCTGGCACTGCAGGATTTTAAACCTTTCTGGCGTAATGTGTTACCAATGGGTTTCTTGGTGATTGTGGTCCCAGCAGCTTTGAGATCATTAACAAGGTCTCCCCGTATATTTTTAGGCTGATCTCTCATCTTTCTCATGATCAAGGATACCCCATGGGGTGAGATTTTGCATGGTGCGCCAAATTGATCTTGATTGACAGTCATTTTTTATTTCTTTAATTTTCTTACTATTGCACCAACAGTTGTGTCTTTCTCACCCAACATCTTACTTATGGTTTTGTAGCCCATTTCAGCTTTGTGTAGCTCTATGATCTTGTCCCTGACATCCTTATAAAATTTCTGGTCTTGTCCATGTTGTAGAGGTTAGAGTTTGACTAATTGAGTCTTTGGACAGGAGTTTTATTTATAAAGATGACTATGTAAGACAGCTGTCTTCAATGCAAGTAAGCAAAGGGGCAATAACAAGCGAGTAGTAGGAACGCTGTCCAAGCTCAGCAGCAGAATATCAGATGCAAAGGGGCAATAACAAACGGATAGTCATAACACGGTCCAAACGTCAGCAGCAGATCAGAACTTACAGCACAGGAAATAGGCAAACACACCAGTGAACACAAGCTTAGAACAAGCTTTTGACTGACAGTGATCTGGGCCAGACAGCTCACCTAAATAGCAGGGCAATTATCAAGAACAGGGAGCACCTGTGGAAATCTCTGCACCTTCCAGTCTCTGATAGGTCAACCGAGCTGTCAATCGAAGCACCAACAGCTCAGCACACCCTAGCACTGGATAGGATGATAGAGCTGTCCATCACTGAGTCCCAGATACTCTGAGCAGAGGAATCGTGACAGGTGCCCTGACTGCCACTAGGTATCAGGATGAGATCCTCAGACCCAATGTGAGACCATATGCAGGTGCAGTGGGCCATTGGTTCCTTCTTATGCATGACACGGCTAGGCCTCATGTGGCTGAAGTGTGTCAGCAGTTTCTTCCTGCATGATGAAGGCATTGATGCTATGGACTGCCCTGTCTGTTCCCCAGACCTGAATCCAATCAAGCACATCTGGGACATCATGTCTTGTTCCATCCACCAACGCCACTTTGCACCACAGACTGTCCAGGAGTTGACTTATGCTTTAATACAGGTCTGGGAGGAGATCTCTCAGGAGAACATCCACCACCTCATCTGCAGCATGCTCAGGCCTTGTTGGGAGGTCATACAGGCACGTGGAAGCCACACACACTACTGATCATCATTTCCTTGTCTCAAGTCATTTCCATTGAAGTTGGATCAGCCTGTAATTTAATTTTCTATTTTGATTTTGAGTATCATTCCAAATCCAGACCGCCATGGGATATTAATTTTGATTTTCATTGATCATTTTTATGTTGTATTGTTCTCAATGCATTCCACTATGTAATGAATAAAGATTTGCAACTGGAATATTTCAATCCGTGATATCTAAGATGTGGTATTTTAGTGTTCCCTTTATTTTTTATGTAAGATGTAAGATTTTCATGCTTTAGTATCATTCTCCAGAGCTATTACACAAATTGACTTCTTTGATTCTGCAACCTGCTGGTGAAGAAAGCGTGAGCGCTCAGCTATGATCGGAGGTATAAATTTACCTCCAGTCACTGGTTTCAGCTGATGGGACAACAGCTCCCATCAGCTGACATCTGCTGCCGCTAATAACAGTGAGAGCAGAAGTGGCGGATGGGAGTATTCATTAGCCGCTCCTGTGCTGTAAATTAATAATTAAAAAAACCCTGCTTGGGTTCCCATGTATTTTTAATAACCAGCCAGGCAAAACTCACAGCTGGGGGCTGCACCCCTCAGTTGTCAGATTCAGCAAGGTTGGCTGTCAAGAATACAGGTGTTCACACCGTATTTTTAATTATTTAAACAAATAATCCCAAAAAATGGCTTGGGTCCCCCCCATTTTTGACAACCAGTCTTGCTAAAGCAGACAGCTGGTGGCTGTTATTCTCAGGCTGGTAAGGAGCCATGGATATTGCCCTCCCAAGCCTAAAAATAGCAGCCCGCAGCTGCCCAGAAAAGGCATATCTATTAGATGCGCCAAGTCTGGCGCTTTGGCCAGCTCTTCCCACTTTCCTTGTATTGGTGGCAAGTGGGGTTCATATTTGTGGGGTTGATGTCACCTTTGTATTGTCATGTGAGATTAAGCCAATGGATTAGTAATGGAGAGATGTCTATAAGACACCTATCCATTGCTAATCCTATAGTTGTATGGTAAATAAAGACATAGATAGAAAAAAGTACTTTATTAGAAATAAGACTAAACACAGTTTTCCATTTTATTTAAAAATAACAAACACAGTTATACTCACCTAACGCCTAATTCCACCGAAGCCCTCATTCTGTAATAAAACTAAAATATAAAAACAATATACCATAACTGTCTGTCGTTCTGTCCCCCATGTCTGTGGGATAAATAGTTTTCAACTATAGGATTAGCAATGGATCGGTGTCTCATAGAAGCCTCTCCATTAGTAATCCGTGGGCTTGATGTCACCTGACAATGGAATGGGCTGAATATGAATTTCTTTTAAGTATCGGCACACGTGACCACCAGCAGCAGCAGAAAGTCTCCGGCTGACACTGTGCTCGATAGAGAGCAATGAATACTCACTGCTTTGTGCGCACACAGTCCCAGAGTGCAGGGCATTGAGTATTTTGGCAGCTGCCCTTAGGCTTGCAAGCAGCTCATGGCATCCCTGGCATGCACTGCTTACAAGCATTAAAAAGCTGCTGGCATCGGAGCAGGACGCTGCGTGGGAGCGCTGGGAAGGTAAGTGTAATGGTTTGTTTTTTAATGTTTTCTGATGGGTCCATGCATACCAGGATGGGGCGGGGGCCAATCATACCAGCATAAGGATGGGACCATGCTTACCAGGACTGGGATGAAGTCAATCATACCAGGGTAAGGATGGGACCATGCATACCAGGACCGGGATTAGGGCCAATCATACCAGGCTAAGGATGGGGCCATGCATAATAGTATGAGATGGGGGCCCTGCATACCAGGAGGATAGGAATGAGGGCGATCATTCCTGCCAGGATAGGATGAGGGAGACCATTCCTACCAGGATAGGGATGAGTGGTACAATTCCTACCAGGGATAAGGGGGGCATGCATACAAGTCTAGGGATGAGGAGGCATGCATACCAGGATGGGGATGAGAGCCACACCAGGATAGACATGAGGGAGCCATGCATACCAGGGTAGTGATGAGGGGGGCCATGCATACCAGGTTAGGGATGAGGGGAGCCATGCATACCAGGGTATCCATGCATACCAGGATAGGGGATATTAAGTACAGAATTGACCACATTTTTTGCTTCAATTTTTTTTTTCCTAATTTCCTCCTCTAAAACCTAGATGCGTCTTATGGTCCGGTGTGTCTTATAGTCCGGAAAATACTGGTATGTATCTATATATTTATTATTTATATTTATCTATTCTATCTATTCCATTCTAACCTGTCACGCTATGATTTTACCGAACGCGGCACATGAATTGCTGGCTTTTATTCTTTTATTCTTATCTTTTACCAAGTGTTACAGACTTTTTCTGATTTTACGAAAAATGCTTGTGATACCAATCACGAATACGAATGTAACATATTCATGCCGAATTTATGTTTGGGGATTGTTTTCCGAACATATTCACTCATCTCTATTTATTACCTCCTATTTCTTGGAACTGCTACATTTTATGCAAATTTGCCATTGGATCCCTATGTTCCTTTTCTGAATATTACACTATCAGAATGGGAAAAAGCTAACTTAAATTGCTATTGCACAACATGTTCTAAAACTGGGTCCTTGATAGCATACTTCTGAAAGCAAAACTAATCCTTCTCTAGGGCTGTTTTTTTCTCATCTTTGTGACACTTGTCATATAGAGTAATTTTTGGGTACTATAAGAAATAGAATTTATTCTTGTCAAGCAGTCTGTGCCCATGGTATTATTTTAGAGTACAGCAAGAAATTGTTTCCCCTTTGTTCAATTGCTTTGCTTTATTTTTGTCTATTTTCATGTTTGTAAATAGTAGTGAATTCAAATGATTAAACTTACTAGTGAATTATCTATTAAATATTAATTAATATTGGTGAATTAATTTGGTAATTAATCTATAAACAACTCTATTTGAATGAATGTTCCCTGAATGTTCTTTTCCCAATAATCATATGGTGTAAAGAGGCTGCCGATATCGCATCCAACAATGCGCAATAAGGTCATTCGGCGTGGGAAATGATCTTCTGGCTGACTTTAAAAAATCAATATTCTGAACTGTACATCATTCTGTGTAATCAGGAAATGCTGCCAAGAATAACAACAGTCTTTGTGCACAGAACGATCTATGATAAATTGTTCTATGTGCAATGTAAGCACAGTTATCATGTTTAAACCGGCTATTAAATGGGCAAACATAACGCCGACTGGCATTTGGTAGATGATGCAAATCAGCTGGTGTAAACTCTAACTTAAAGCACCACAGCAGCGTTTTTATTATTGCATCGCTAGAGTGGTGCTACTTATCTAAATTCCTTGCCCCTAGTCTTGTAATCACCAGCTACCATCTTCATCTGTTATAGGTGCCACTCCAAGGTTCTAACCGTTCAGAAATTCCAGGACAGTCCGTAAAATTCTGGCACATTTTTTTCCTGTCGCGACAAATTTTTTAAGTCGTTTTAGAGAAATTCCTGTATTATAATGTAATTTATTTTACACATTTATTTTATATTTCTGTACTTTATTTCAATGAAAAAAACTCAACAAAAAATACAGTTTTAAATAAAAATATGAAAACTTTTAATCCTAAAAACTTTTTCTCCATTATTGTGTTAATGTGGCCCATAGACTTTAGTATCAATTTATATAATTTGGTGGAAATGATGAGTGGGCCACAAACTTAACTTTTGCCTCATAATTTCTTAAATACAGCAAAAATAATAATAATAATAATAATAATTTATTTTATATACTTCAATACAATAAAGTTAGGCTCAGTTCACATTGTACTCAAGTTTATGTTCTGTGTATCCTTAGAAGTTTGCTGACATGTGTATGCCACGGATATATAGTATGTTAAAACTGGACAAAGGTGGTAGTAAATCCAAGCTGCAAAAAATATATGATGCAGTAAGAGACCGTAGAGATGCAAATGCGTTTTTTGTTTATCAACGCGTTTAAAAGCACACCTGCTTCTTCCTCAGGACAAATCACAATAATTGTGCTACCAATTTTCAAAAGTTTGGGGATCTGCAGCAGCCATGTTTTTTATAGTATGTATATGTATGCCTATACAGTTACATACATTTGCCACTTCCAGTCACTTCAAATGTGATGTGGTCCTTAAAAAAATGTTTTTATCAATATTGTTGTAAAAATGAGAAATTGCTGATCAACTTTTAACCCTTCTAACAAAAATGATGTTTCAAAAGTTGTGCTGATGTAAAGTAGACATATGGGAAATGTTATTTATGAACTATTTTGTGTAACATAACTCTTATTTAAGGGCAGGGCATCACAATTAAAAGTTTGAAAATTGCTAAGTTTTCAACATTTTGCCAAATTTTGGATTTTTTCACAAATAAACATAAGTCATATCAAATAAATCTTACCACTATCATGAAGTACAATGTATTACAAAAAACAATCTCAGAATCAGTGAGATCCATTGAAACATTCCAGAGTTATGATCTTATAAATTGACAGTGGTCAGAATTGAAAAAATTGGCCTGGTCAGGAACATGAAAACAAGCTTAGAGGTGAAGGGGTTAAAACTGCAGTCTTACACAGAATAGTATGGGCACCATATAGTCTTACATACAGTATTATGGGCAGCACATAATCCTCAATATATTATAATGGATCCTATATGTTGCTCCATACAGTATAATGGGCACCACATAGTGCTCCACACAGTATAATAGGTTCCATATAATGCTCCATACAGTATTATGGATCCCATATATTGCTCTATACAGTATTATGGGCCCCATATATTGCGCCATACTGCATTATGGGCCCCATATATTGTTCCATACAGTACAATTTGGCCCATACCAGACTAGAGCAGCAGATACCGGGACAGCAGGAAAAGAGGAAAGGTGAATATTTGAGGGAGGGGTGGGTACCAGCGCTGGCACAGGGCTCCCCTGTCTCATTGGCTTATAGCATGTTGGTGTCCCTAACATTGAATGAGACCCCCCCGTTCATCAAGGGCCCCGGCACTAGCCCCAGTGCGCCTGATGGTGACGCCGGCCCGGCCACTGGATACCATTGTTAAAAAATGTTTACTGCACTGTATGCCATTTTTGTTTAATCCACTATGTTTAAATGGTTACTCAACTCTGCTTTTAATACATTTAAGGCAAATGTACACTGAGTCAGCGTATGCAAAATGGAACATATTTGGCTTATAAAGTCTTTACCTAATGGGAAGTCCCCTTGATAAAGCCTTATGCCCCAATTCTTCAAGACTGGTGTGTGCCTCCTTATCAAACTGGTTTAGCTTTCAGCTACTAAGTACCACTAGAGGAAATGCACACCAATCAGTGACTAAAGCACATCTCTATCATAATTTACACCACTTTCCTGGCTTGAATTGGGGTGAAGTTGTATGAATGAGTTAGTCAGCCGTGCTCTTCCCACGCTTTCAAAAAGCTGATGAAGTTTGCCGGGGCTGTCTTAAAAATATCAAAAGTCACAAAATTGTTGAGCAACTACAAGTTGCCTGAAAAATATTGTGAATTTTCAAACAGTTTTACAACAGAATTCTGGCAACACTCCCTCTCCTGTTTTTCGAAATGTATTCACTTTATATAATGACTATATTCTTGTTAAAAACATTTAGAGCCACACTTTATAAGTCTCCAAAAATTAGCAAAAGTATCTTAAATTTGTCTTTGAATTATAACACATTGACTAATCTTTTGGAACCCCTATGTTTGCTGACCTTTAACAGAAAACAGAGAATAATAAACTTTTTTATCTTTATTAAAACCCTGAGGTTTCTAAATTTATATATTTATTGATTTCCAAGAGGAAATTCCCACAGGGCAGGGGTTTATCTTTTCCTGTCTTATTGAACCCTTTTACAGACTGAACTTATTTGTACTTACATAAAGGAAACATATCATTAGCTTTATATTTGTTTCATCATAATAGTTTAAAAGTTAAATGGCATTGCAGATCTTACTACCAATTTTATTTAAATACACGTTTTAGCTTATTTATAATATAATGAATATGTCGTCTTTATGGAGGTGTATATGCTTATATGTTAGAAAACAGCAATAGCTACAATTTCCAATAGCTCATTCCTTCATGGATTCCCTTGCTTCAAGTAGCAAATACTCTAAGCTGTGAAATAAAAACTGAAGAGAAAAAAAGGTCAAATTTATGGTCCTAATGTTTAATCTATATTAATGGCTAATTAAGGTTATGGCTAAGGTATCAACACCTGAAACTTTCAATTTTGAATGTTTTTCGATCTACAGGCTAACACAGCACAAAAGTACTGTATTTTGTGATTTATAAGTCGCACCGGATTATAAGACGCACCCCAAATTTTGAGGAGAAAAATAGGAACAAAATCCTTTTTTAATAAAATGGTGGTGCTTACTACAATCCGTATCTTATTGCTTACCGGGGGTGGTGGCTGCAATGTAGCGGGGTCCTAGGGTCTCTGCTGAAAGTGCGGGGTCCCGGGCTTTTCCAAAATGTCGTTGGAGCCCACACACCATCGAACACCCTCTCATCCCAGCATGCAGCCTGCAGCAACACGCCACTCTTGCCTCTTCCAGAAGAGACCCTGGGACCCTGCTCCACTGCAGTCTGTAAGGTATATTCGAATTTTAAGACCCACCCCCATTTCCACCCCCTAAGAAAGAGACTGTCTTATAATCCGAAAAATACGGTATATGTTTTCTGGCCAGAATACAAATTCCTTCTGTTTGTCTTGAAAGTCTTTTAATATACTTTAATATAGGACACAAGCTATAGTCGTATAGTTATAAAACAAGCTGAAAAATATAGCGTGCGGAAAGCAAAGATAACTTCTATAGTTTAATACAGTTACTGTGCTGTATATATGTAGATTCAAATACAAAAACACACACCTTCCGATATTAAGAAGTGCTCCTATCATAGTGCCATACAATAAATGAATAGCAGTGCCTTGACAGCACCATTTAATAAAATGGGCCAAATGTTGTCAATTCGGGCTCCATTTCATCTTCGTTTCAATTGTGTCTTTCTTTTGTAGGTGGATACAAGAGTATTGTAGACTGGGCTTTTGTATCTGCATGAAAAGATGGACAATCCTAGAACAGAGTGAGAGACTTCATCCCTCCCATTATACTGTCTCTATTTTTATTGAGGGTCTCATCTGAATCCCATTTTTTGTGATTTTGGAAACCCCAATGCTGTGTTCAGTGTAGAGTATTGTACTAAGGTGAATGCAGCTTAGCTACTTGATTTTGTATCCACTACAGGTGTCCTTCTAGTTTCAGTCTCTGATCTATCAGGATACAAGTTAGTGAAGCAGCATTTCTGTGAGGTTTTCTTGTCTATTGCAGGGGTTAAGAAAAGCCTTAGCAATATTAAGAAAAAAAAAGTAGTAATATAATTTTAACTGTATACTATTGTCTTAATTAATGTAATATTTTGTGCAGCACTAAACCACTGAGAATAAGGGCTACACTTAGAGGTGAGCAGATTGTTCCATGTAGGATCGAGTTGAAATCGAATTTCCTAAAATCCACATTTTAATGCAAATTCATACACTTTGAGATTTGATTTGTAGTTTGCAAAAAAAAAAACCCTCGCCTGACACCATTTCACACACTGCAATCTAGCAGATTATCATACATTGTACAGTGTTGGTCAGTATCTGGTGGTCACAGATCAGTGGTTCTTAGTGTAGCCCACTTTGAACAGTCGTTTTCATATTCAGAGTCAGGGCCGGACTGGCCATCTGGCAATTCCAGAAGCAGCAGAGTACTTTGATGCATGCGATGGAGCATTGTACTGCATAAAAATAGCAAGATGCAGACTTTTTCCAGTACCACTGCTTGAAGAAAGTGTAGGTAGGTTTGGGAGTCCATCTTCACCCCAAAGCTACCATGGGGACAAAGGGTGTGAGGACTGTTGTGGAGTCCATTTTACAGAGTGGGGGCCATTATACAGTGTGGATTCTACTGTGGGGGACATTATGCAGTGTGAGGGCTTCTCTGGGGTCATTATACTGTATTTTGAGGGAGCAATGGGGACATCATACTATGTATAGAGGAACTCTAGGTCCACCATAGTGTGTATAGGGGAGCTGTGGGGGCATCATACTGTGCATAGGAGAGCTGTGGGCCCACCATACTTTGTATAGAGGATCTATATTAGGGGACTCAGTGGACCTTATTAAAAGTTAAGAGGGCACTTAAGAAGCATTATTGTTATAGGGGCACTCAGAGAATTGTGGCCATCAAAATGTAGATACTGTTTTCTAGGGTATTTGCACAGGGCATTAATATTTTCTAGGGGGCAATTTTACCATCTAGAGAGCACAAAGTTACTTTTAAAGGGGCACAGTGGTGGGTATTATTATGTGGGGCACTAAGAGAAGCGCTGTTATTGTGCGAAACAACTTCCACTCATACAGTAAGTACGTCTTACTCAGTGGTGGCCAGGTTGCAGCCTTCTTTACCTAGGCCATGTCACTGAGTACTGAACACCATGTCCTTCTGGGCATTCCAGGGAGATTGCATTTCTGGAATATGACAGCACTGGAGGATAATGACTTCCTGGTCGCTTCACATTCTTCTAAAATCTTTGGCAGTTAGTGTGCATCTTTTTTTCCCATATCCAAGAAGTATCGTTTCTCCTTGCGGAGATTGACATGCTAAGCATGCTGTGGCACTAGAGTTCAAGTCCTCCTCTTCCTCTTCCTCTATTTTTTTCCCAGCATGTTTTTTTTCAGACCCTGGTGACTATTTGCAACAAAACATTGCTAGTTCTGTGATAACTCCTCAAAATGTTAGCGATTTCAAGGCCGCTCATATTCTCATTACACAAATGCACATCACCTGATATGTTTCATCCAATAAGAATTCAAGTTTATACAGGGCGGAGCTGAAAATCTGCATAAAAATTATGACAGTCAAAAAACTTAGTTGCCTAAAAATTATGCACATAGAGTATGCTGGACCCACAAGTTGTAAAGTCTTTACAACTGCTGCTGAATTCACTCTTTTACAGAATAATATGAAGACAAAACTAATTAGTGCAATGAAAATACTGATATGAATGCCAGACTCCTGATTCATATACAAAAACAATTCATACTCTCCAAACACACAATGGTAACAGTCAGACTTTGCAAGTAGATTTGCTTTTACAAAGCAGTTAATTATGTTTTAAAACAATGAAGTGCTGATTTTTAGTGCTAAGATATGAGGTATAAACAGAGCTAATAGCATTCTTTGTGTTGTGTCTAAAATTAATACATAATCCTTTAATGTTGTACTACTGTACAAACTGTACTGTGAATAATGATATGCGACATGCAGAACGTTTTCTGTAAAGGAAGCACCAAAATGTGAGTTTGTGCAAACCAAAATAGATCTTTGATCCCAAGGCAGAAGTTTATTTCATTAAGGTTAAGTTCACACAAGATTATTTTCTGTCTGTGAACTGTGTGTATTCATGGCAGATTGCACACAGACTAATGTAAGTCAATAGCACAATTCAGTATACAGCCATAGGGAAGGGATACAGCCGCTTAAGATTGAAATTGTGACTCTACAAAATTTATACAATTCACTACCACCATTTTGGAAATTAATCATAAAATATGATTTCTTTTAAATCAATATTAACCTCATAAATGGAATATGATGCATTTTGTCACATTGGGTGTGTGGAGTGGACTTATGAGCTGAGCAGATGGGTTGTGATGACAGCCGTGGTCCTTCAGCAGATAACTGACATCATAGTACTCCTGTGGACCTCAACCATGTGCTGGGCATCATAGGAGAACCACAATTTTACTATATACTTTATTACTGTAGTATTGCAGTACATAGTATAAGTGACCAAACGATTGCACTCAAGTACTGTGAGGGGGCTAAAAAATAAAGTAAAAAAATAAGAAAAGTTAAAATATGAAAAAAATAAATGGAAAAATTATCTTTCTTTTCTCATTTAAAAAAAAACAAAAACTTTTTTTATAGCAAAAAGTGAAAAATCTGAAAAAAACACACCAGGCTGTTGACTGCAGTCTGAATCAGTCTTTAGTTTAAAACATACCACCTGATAGTGAGCTAGGTGGTGCATGAAAAATGTGTTGAAGATCAAGTGCATTCAATATTGAAAAAAGGAAACCGTTTGGACCCTCAGAAGAGCTGGGATCGGCGCAAAACGGCTGTTGTCCTCCTTCACTTCCCCGCTCCCCCTGCATGTTAAAGGATTGTCCTGCCACATGGAAAAAAGGATATTAACCTTTTTTTTAAGAAGCAATAGCGAGTGCTGTTTCCTTTTTTCAAATTTTCTTTTATATCACTGCATCTGTGTGTTTTTTTTTTTATCATTCCACCACATTTGGAATTTTTGTTCCCATTTTTTAGTACATTACTTGGTAAAGTGAATGGTGTCATTCAAAACTACAACTTGTCCTGGAAAAAACAATCCCTTATATGACAATGTTGATGGAGAAATAAAAAAGTTACGGCTCTTGGAAGGAGGGGAGGAAAGAGCAAACATGTAAAATTTCCCAGTCAAGAAGGTGTTAAGAATGTAAAATGGAATCATCCATCTTCAGGAATTGCAATCTAGCAATGCTGTAGCAATTAGTGATGAGTGAATCCGCTTATCTGTGATATACCAGGTACTATTTGATTGAGTGATTGATACCATTTGTGCACATCAATTTAGATGGCTCACCTAGGTCAGAAAAGAGTACATATTCCCACATTAGTAATTCTGCACACCAAGATGGCGATAAGTAGGAATTACTGAGCATACTCTCAACCGAAAGCCAATAGATAACCAAGGGATGGCATGCTGACGTCATCAGATACTATGTCAGCTTGAGCACACACACTAGTGAGTAGTGAGATGATGAAGTGTGCAATATCTTGGATAAGGTCATCGCTCACAGACTACCGTATATACTCATGTATAAGCCGAACCCCCTAATTTTGCCACAAAAAACTGGGAAAACTTATTGACTCGCGTATAAGCCTAGGGTGAAAAATGATTATGCCCCCATATGATGCTCCACAGATTATGCCCAATATGCTCCACAGATTATGCCTCCATATGCTCCAGATTATGCCCCCATATATTCCACAGATTATGCCCCCATATGATCCACAGATTATGCCCCCATATGCTCCAGATTATGCCCCATATGTTCCACAGATTATGCCCCATATGCTCCATATTATGCCCCCATATGCTGCAGATTATGCCCCATAATATAGGCCTCATATGCTCCATATTATGCCCCCATATGCTCCATATTATGCCCCCATATGCTCCATATTATGCCCCCATATGCTCCATATTATGCCCCCATATGCTGCAGATTATGCCCCCATATGCTGCAGAATTATGCCCCATATACTGCTGCTGCAAAAAAATGACATACTCACCTCTCGTCGCTGGGTGCCGGTGTCCTGAGCAGGCGGTGACACCGGCGCGCTATGGGGGACAGGTGCCGGTGTCACCGCTCGCTCAGGACACCGGCACCTAAGATATTTACCTGTCCTCTCTGCACCGCTGCGTCCTCTTCTGGGTCTTTGGCAGTGAATGATCTGGCAGGGGGCGCGGCGCTAACTAACGACATCATCGCGCCCTCTGCCTGATCATTCACAGCCAGAGGAGTCAGACCGAGGGAGCAGCGCAGCGGTAGAGAGAAGACAGGTAAATATCGCTATACTCAACCCTCCACCGGCGCGTCCCTGCAGCCTCTCCTCTTCTCCCGGCGCTCTCTGCAGCGCTTCAGTCCTGCAGCGGTCACGTGCTACCGCTCATTAAAGTCATGAATATGTGTATATTCATGACTTTAATGAGCGGTGCCATGTGACCGCTGCAGGAAGGAGCCGGAGATCGTGGGAGAAGCAGGGGGGCTGCAGAGACCGCGCCGGCGGAGGGGTGAGTATGATCTGACACCTCCGCTCTCCCTGCCCCGCCGACCCCGTATATGACCCGCGTATAAGCCGAGAGGGGGACTTTCAGCCCTAAAAAATGAGCTGAAAATCTCGGCTTATACATGGGTATATACGGTACGTATACTAATATAGAAAAAACTATGTGCATGCACTTTAAATAAAAATCGTAATTGCAGTTAACTTGCACAGCAGTTTGTTATATCATCCTAAGTCAATCATGCAAATGTAAAATATAAAAAAATGTGAAAAGAAGAAAAATAAGTGGCACTCACCTCTGGCGCATTATTTTATGTTGTTTTATTTTAAGGTCTTATGAGAATACAGAGTGAAGACATACATACTGAGCTACAGCTGTGTTGTATGTTATTATGCTTCATCTGGCCCGATAAACCCCAATTTGTGGGCAAATAGGTCCAAATGACAATAGAGGGCATTATATAGATGTAGAAAAGTAAAAAAATCTCATTAGTCACAGGAAAATGTGCTATATTTACATTAGGAATAGGCAGGGTAGGCACCTGCATGAGGCGCTACCCTTTGTCTTCCTAGGGGGCGCAGTTTGACGAAAAACTGACATTGCTGAATGCCTGTGGCAAGTGGCCTGTTCCTCCAGCCGCAGGCATTCAGCACACTGACAGCTGGGGTGCAGGCACACAGGGAAGCAGTGTCAGTGAGTCACTAACACTGCTTACGGCCTGCACTCTGGCCACGTTCCCTCTCCGCACTCAATAATATTCACATCTTTAAGACGCAAATACAATTAATTTGGCGCCACCCACTGCCCTGGACAGGAAAACTCCAACCAGCTCCCTTCTCCGTCGTGAACTCTAGCAATAGGCAGACTACTTCCGGCTTGCACCCTGTTGGAAGACAGCACCACACAGGGGAGACTGCATCACTCCTTCCAGCTCCCACTGCTATGAAAGATAGATGAGGAGAGGGAAACTGCAGTGGATGAGGAGCCTAGATTAGGTGAGTATAAGCTTTTTTTCATTTTACTTAGATTATTTGCTCACAAAATGGGAGCTGTGGGGGGTTATCATATCAAAGAGAGGCTTTGAGAACATCTCACAAGGGTTTGTTGGGGACATTACATGAGGGGCTATAGGGGACATCATATGAGGGGCCGTGGTAACATCATATTATATGAAAGGCTGTGGGAACATCATATTATATGAGGGTCAATGGATGAACATCATATTATATTAGGGTCAATGGGGGAACATTATATTATATGAAGGTCAGTGGAGGATTTCATATATGAAGGGCTGTGGGGGACATCATATTACATCAGTTTGTGTGGGGATATCTCATGTTGGGATATGAGGGACATCTCATGAGAGGCTGTGAGAGAAATCACATGAGGGCAACTGAGGTGCTGTGGAGGACGTCATCACAGAAGGGCTGTGACGGATATCATAGTATATGAGGGATTGTAGGCACGTCATATTATGTGAGGGGCTTTGGGGACATCATAGTATATGAGTGGCTGTGGGGGACATCATATTATATGAGGGTCAATGGGGAACATCATATTATATACGGGGCAGGGGGCATCATTTTATATTAGAGCCTGTCTGGGACATCATATTACTTGAGGGGCTTTGGGGGGACATCATAATATGTGAGGGGCTGTAGGGAATATCATATTATATGGGGGTTTTTGGGGAACATTATATGAGTGGCTGTGAGGGACCATACTGTGTATGTTGCTGCGAGGGACATTATTATTGGGTACAGTGGTTCCCGTACTTTATAGGGTGCTGTGGGGGGACATCATACAGGGGGCTGTGGTGACCATCTTGGATACGGGGGCTGTGCGGGACATTATACTGTATAGTGGGATGTGGTGACCAAATTGAAGCGGTGAGTGGTCCAGCTCACCCCAAACCATCTC
>VIAB01014586.1:35310-61045 GCA_009801035.1 Oophaga pumilio | reverse complement strand
TTGTATGTCCCGTTTTAGAGTTATAATAAAAGTTATATTTTATAGAATTAAATTCCACTTAAAAATATTCGCTCATCTCCAGTTCGCCATCTCATTTACTGTAAATCACACCTGTTGTATTATAGTTCTCAGGAAGATACAGGAACATGAAATCTACACGTGTCCTCAGTCAGTATAGAGAACCCTATCCATTGCCGTAACATCGTTTGTCACAAAACATAGCTTAGCAGGTAGTATTTACAGAAAATGTCACACTTGCTATGATCCAGCTGTTTTCCAATAAAGATTGTGTAATAAAGGCATTGTTCATCAATTCTGCGTTCTCCCATTCACGTCAGAGCGCATTAATGAGAGATGAAATATTCTGAGCATATGTGTGTGGCGGTGAAGACAGATTAACCACTAATTACTAGAGCAAATAGAGAAATTCATTAAGATCCCAATTCAAATTCCATTTTTTGGGGGTAAAAAAAATAATTTTGGGCACCTATGGGGAGGTAAGAAATTACAAATGCAGTATTCATTTCATGGAAAGGCTATTTTAACCCTTCCATTTCCTCTATGCACACAGGAACTCAGTCTGGGATATATTCATTTTATTACTTAACCGGCGCTCATTTTGTACCTTAACTGGTCTCATGGCGCAGATGTGAAAAAGGAAACTAGATGGACTACAAGGTGTCAGCCTCAATTTCATCAACAACATGAGGCAGAAAATCAAAGCGCTGTTAGCCGAGACTCATCAGTCACGAGAAGTGTTGGGATCTCTCAGCAAATAGGCTCCAGACGCTGCATCAGAAGCTCCCAGGTGATACCGTCAGTACCTTCCACACCATCGGAAAGAAATAAGCTGCCGTCTTCTGTAACCGATGTATATTGTGTAAAATCAGCTATCTTATTCCCGGTGATTACATTTTTCCATATTTAAATGTGACTACCATGCAAAACACCTATCGTAATGCATTGTTTCCATGTCCTCATTAATATCATACACCTGGTATAACATAGGGGTGTGCAACACAATGAGGGCAAAATATAACTTTTCAATGATAGATTGCTATTATTAATGTTGACTTAGATATGGGTGATCTGCAGAACTTTCTTTAATTCAATATTCAGATTAAAGGGAATTTGTTAGCTATTTAGTCTGAGTGCAGCATGAGGTAGGGGCAGAGACCCTGAATGCAGAGATGTGTCACTTACTATGCTGTGTTTTCTCAGCAGGAGATAATCACCAGAGAACTAGGTGTCTCGTCCCATGTAGTCCACCTACCTGTGAAACCCTGCCCCTTCCACCGAATGGCAGCTTTCTGCCTATGCATAGTGTACACAGAAAGCTGCCGATCAGTGGTGTGGGCAGTGTTATACAGCGCTTAGCTGTGACGCTGAGTCACTTCTCACGGACAAGCCGGGAATCGGGATAGTCAAGGAACCCGAGGTAAAATGCCAGGGGGGTACGCCATAACAGAAGTAAGAGACAAAAGCGTAGTCAGGTAACAATCCGAGGTCAGAATACCAGGAGGATAGCGGATCAGAGAAAATTTAGTCACATTTCAAGCAGTTTCACACCAGAAAATTGGTGTAAACTGTTTTATGACTCAGATGTTAAATGTTTTCGAAATTCTCACAATGCGATTATTTAGTGGTAAAATTACTCTACCGCAGCTCTCGGATGTTCATACTGTTACTTTTCCTTGCACTCTCTGATATTATGTGAAACACTGAATATTCTTCGATGTTCATGCTACGAGAGGCGCATCTGAATCCATACAGTTAGATATCACTCCCATCAAAGAGCCAATAAATATCAGTCTCGGTGTCAATGACTGATTACTGCCGCAATGGATCCTGCCACTCCGAGGAGTGAAACACGTGTTAGCTGTTGCTGTTTAATAACCTGTTTATTCATACAATGCCCTTAACGGCAGCAATGAGCTGATTGTAGATTAAACCGCTTTCTCTAGAGCATTTACCCTGGGACTGATGTTTTATTGGCAAGCTTATAAATTACCTCTGTGACCTGGTGTAAGAGATGGAAGGCAGTGTTAAAGGGGATGTTACATGCAATCTAAAGCAAACGAGGCAGCCATTACTTCTTTGTGCCGGTCTGGATTGCGGTAAGGAACAAACATAGCGATGAGTGAGAGAGGTTCTTATAATTGCAATTGCTCTTGAGATGATACATTGCAAATAAAGATGCTAATGCATATGAACATTACTTCTCCTAAGGCCGGGGTCACACTTGTGAGAAATTCATACGAGTCTCGCACCTCAATACCCGGCACCGGAGTGTGCGGCTGCATGTATTTGTATGCAGCTGAATGCTCCGCTCCCAAGTGCCGGCGGCAGTGCCGGGTATTAAGGTGAAAGACTCGTGCGAGTTTCTCGCAAGTGTGACCCCGGCCTAAGGAGGGATGTGGTTTGCACATAAAGATCTTTGAACCTAGATCATCAGTCTATTCTTCTGATCCTCCCAGGTGAGTCATATATTCTGGAGGACATTCCTTTTTTTCAAAAATCAGTTTCGAAATAATGACACTTGCAGCTCTTTGTATTCAGTATATTGTTAAAAATCAGGATACTCAAAATATGCCAAAATTGTCTTATTGTTATTTAATATGTATAAGTATATCTGCTTTGGCTAGCATGGGTCAAGACTGGTTCCTCTTACAATGATCAGCCTGAATGCATCCCTCAAATATATGAAATAATAAAATGTGTTTGACTGTAACTGGTATCTAACACTAGATAGACGCCCTACGGGGATAATATTTGTCTTAGTTCAGTGGTTTGCATTAATGATCAATACGGCAAAACTATTTTGTAGCCACGGCTTGCTGTTTTTTTCCCTTGTATCTGGTATTACTGGCATTGCCACATCTCCACCAGGACCTGCTCCTATGACATCTTGTTTTGTCACCAGGTGCCGCCACATTCAATGTGTGGTAGAAGAGATATTAGAACCAGAAGTTCTGGATGGTGCAGACTTCATCCAGCCACCAAGATTAGGTTAGCTGGCACCTGCAATGCCGCCCAGTCTGATGAGTGTGTGCTGTCTAGCTGGAGTTATCAGCTCCCTGCTACAGCCAATTGATGAGCATCACACCCTACTTAAGCTCCCAGCTTACTGCTGGAAGCTGCCAGATATAGCCATGTGCTCTTCTAGTTCTGTCCTGTCTGTTTAGCTCCTTTTTGTGTTTTTGTTCCTTTTTTTGACCTCAGGTTTTGTTTCTGAATATTCTTATGGATTTTGATTTTGTACTTTTCCTGCCCTTTTGGCTCTGAGCTGGCTACCTGACCACAGCTGCCAACCTGCACCACCGTACAGCAGCTTATTCCATGACTTCAGCCCAGGGGCCCCTGTTTAAGTTCATATCCTTAGACAGGACTTAAATGGTGAAGGCCAGGGAAACCCCTATGATCTGGTAAGTGGAGCGGCTTGCACTAAGCCTGTCTGTGGTAGCCATTTTAGATCAAAGACGACCACTGACAAAACATCATTATAGATATATTGGTCTTGGTATAGCTGGTATTAATCAGTTACATGATGGTGGTTATGTTCAGTCACTATGTGGGAGTAATATATGGTCATGGTGTTGATCATTACTTGTTTTTTGCATGTGGTATTATTTTTAATAATGCTCTTGGTATAGTGGACATTATGGTGATAGCATTTGTTCTTTGCAACTCTATGACTGCTTTCTATGAGATTTTTTAATTTTTTTTAATGGGGTGAGCACATGTCTTTATAAACCATTGCAATGCCATTGGAGACCAATCATCTGAGCAAAAGCTGGTGGTTGGGGAGGGGCCCGGGTCTAAATTTTGCCATGGGTCCCATAGGACTCTTGTTATGCCAGTGGCTGCCAATCTTTATTGAAACTAGAATTAATAAATAACTACATAAAGACAGATGTGTTGAAATGACAAAGAGTAATTTGAAGGAATGTCAAGGAAGTCCCTACAATAGTATTCATGTTCCTGTAGAGTCAAGGTATTCATAATGAAAACATTTGTTTTCTGCTTTGCTGACCTGCATTTAGTGCATTTCAATATGAAAGGTCGGTAAACAATAGAGAATAAATAGAAAAGATAAAAAACAAAGCTCCATTACTGTGGGTGGCGTTTAGATCAAGGATACAAAGGTATATCTGAATTTCTGAGCTGTAGATAAAAAAGTGGCAATTATTCAAACAATAATAAAATGGGCTTCCAGTGGCCAAAAGGCATTTAAAGGAAATCTGTCAACCCATTTTTCAACTATGAACTGTGGCCACCGCCATCAGGGGCTTATCTACAGCATTCTGTAATGCTGTAGATAAGCCCCCGATGTAACCTGAAAGAGAAGAAAAACTAGTTAGATTATACTCACCCGGGGGCGGTCCGGGGTCCGGTCTGATGGGTGTCGCGGTCCGGCGCCTCTCATCTTCTAGCGAAGACGTACTCTTCTTTTCTTCCCGTCGCGGCTCCGGCGCACTGATCTACCCTGTTGAGAGCAGAGTACTTCAGTGCTCAGGCACCGGGAAAGGTCAGAGAGGTCCGGTGCCTGCGCACTGCAGTACTTTACTCTGCCCTCAATAGGGTAGATCAGTGCACCTGCGCAGGAGCCGCGACGGGAAGTAAAGAAGAGGACATTTTCGCGAGATGGGAGGCACCGGACCGCGACACCCATCGGTCCGGACCGGACCCCAGATCGCCCCTGGGTATAATATAACTCGTTTTTCTTCTCTTTCAGGTTACATCGGAGGCTTATCTACAGCATTACAGAATGCTGTAGATAAGCCCCTGATGGCGGTGGCTGCAGCTTATAGTCGAAAAATGGGGTGACAGATTCCCTTTAAACTACGGTAGACATCATTTTCCTTTTATGATTAAAGGATCCCCCTATGAGGAATTGATCAGGCGATGTTCCAATAATCAAAACTCCAATGTTCAGATATAATCTGTCCAAGAATCCAGGAATAAGACTGTGTTTTAACTTGCTAATTTGGGGTCATTATATGATAGTCAATCAGATAAAGGTTTGCCGATCGGCAGTAGTTTAGTTCCATGATTAGGTAGTTGCATGATTAGGTAGGCCAACCGCACTTCCCATGTACCCAGAATGATCACTAATCATTTTGTGCCCATAGCCTGTCATTGTTCTCAGCAGCACAGGTCCTATTTACACAGCAGGAGCTTAAAAAGCAGTTCAACGGACAAACAAGTGTTTTACGTGTTTTTCCCATTTTGCTTACCATCGATTGATGGACAGCCTATTTAGACAAGTCAATTATCAGAAGATGAGGAAGGCTCATACCTGATAATGTGCCAGTGTAAATGCACCCAAAGGCCACGTTCACACGTTCAGTATTTGGTCAGTATTTTATGTCAGTATTTCTAAGCCAAAAACAGGAGTGGGTGAAAAATACAGAAGTGATGATGTGTTTCTATTATACTCTTCCTCTGACTGTCCCACTCCTGGTTTTGGCTTACAAATAGTGATGTAAAATACTGACCAAATACCGAAAGTGTGAACGTGCCTAAGAATCCGCATAAAAGAATCGCAGCACAGGTACCGAGAAGATTCTCCATTGACTCTGTTTGATGTCATCCTAGTGCAGTCCAATGTTTTACACACGCCCATCGATTTGTATGAGTGCACAAAATCTGAATATCAGAGCCACAAGGAGTATGGTGTGATTGTTTTCTCATGCTGAATCGATCTGCACTGCCCCCTAGTTTAACATTGAGCCGACTGCTATCTGACAAAAAGTCAAATAGCACTCGGCCGTGTTATACTGCAGTGTGAGCGAACCCTCAAACTCACTTTTCTTTTTTTGTCTTGTGGTATCCATTGTTGATTTTAAAAATGAGTTTCCAAATCTAATGAACCCCTCCAATACACCTCTGAGATCATATCAATGGCATGTTATTTATAACTCTCAACAGTTCCAGCCTTATTTGCACGAATCTTCTAAGCTTCCATCCTGATTTTCCCCAGAATGCCTAAATAACAACTCAGATGCCCATTTTCCATTTTGTAACCCAACTTTAGAGACATTGTTAAAAAAAACTGGGGTGTGCATAAAAGGAAGCTGTTGTAAGAAAATAACCTATTGCATAAAGGGAACCTGTCAGCCCAATGCATAAGCACTGGCTGTTTTTTCTCACCGAGGACACGGCAGTTCAGCCCAGCAAGGAACTCAGCCTCAGTGACCAGCAGTAACCTCGAAGATGTCACTGCCGGTCACTGAGGCTGTGCTCGCAGCAGCTCATTCACCAGTGGTTCTCTGCTTGGACGGTCGCACATTGGCACCGTCCAGGTTGAAAACTGTTTTTCCTCCAGACATGGATTATGGGGTGGGACAGAAAGACAGACAGGTGAGGGATATTGTTGTTTTTTATTTTTGGTTTATTACAGGAGAATGAGGGTGTTATGAGCTAGGTTGCAACAACTTTAATAAATAATGGATTGCAACCGAACCTGGGGTCTGCGATGCAGTTTATGTCACTACTGCCGAACACCCTTTGGGTAACAGGGTAACAACTGACAACTAAAGGATTAAATTAGATCTCGCCTGTGTTACTTCACACTAGGGGAGATGTAGAATTGGCACTACGTTAACATCATGGGAGATGTGCTATCGACTGGAGTAGATGTAGCCCTGTTAATGGCACAGAAGCCACTTGCCAGATATTAGGTTTGCACTATGTGGTGCAAGCTGGTATACAGTCATGGCCAAAAGTTTTGAGAATGACACAAATATTAATTTTTATAAAGTCTACTGCTTCACTTTTTCTAATGGCAATTTGCATATACTCCAGAATGTTATAAAGAGTGATCAGCTTAACAGCAATTACTTGCAAAGTCAATATTTGGCTAGAAAATGAACTTTATCACCCAATACACATTTCAATATCATTGCAGCCCTGCCTTAAAAGGACCAGCTAACCTCTTTTCTGTGATTGCTCCATTAACACGGGTGTGGGTGTTGATGAGGACATGGCTGGAGATCAATCTGTCATGATTAAGTAAGAATGACACCACTGGACACTTTAAAAGGAGTCTGGTGCTTGGCATCATTGTTTCTCTTCTGTTAACCATGGTTATCTCTAAAGAAACACGTGCAGTCATCATTGCAATGCATAAAAATGGCCTAACAGGGAAGAGTATCGCAGCTAGAAAGATTGCACCTCAGTCAACTATCTATTGCATCATCAAGAACTTCAAGGAGAGAGGTTCCATTGTTTCCAAAAAGGCTTCAGGGCGCCCAAGAAAGACCAGCAAGCGCCAGGACCGTCTCTTCAAAGTGTTTCAGCTGCGGGATGGGGCTACTAGCAGTGCAGAGCTTGTTCAGGAATGGCAGCAAGCAGGTGTGAGTGCATCTGCACGCACTGTGAGGCGGAGACTCTTGGAGCAAGGCCTGGTCTCAAGGAGGGCAGCAAAGAAGCCACTTCTCTCCAGAAAAAACATCATAAACAGACTGATATTCTGCAAAAGGTACAGGCAGTGGACTGCTGAGGACTGGGGTAAAGTTATTTTCTCTGATGAATCCCCTTTTCGATTGTTTGGGACATCAGGAAAACGCCTCATTCAGAGAAGACAAGGTGAGCGCTACCACCAGTCTGGTCTCATGCCAACTGTTAAGCATCCTGAAACCATTCATGTGTGGGGTTGCTTCTCAGCCAAGGGAATCGGCTCTCTCACAGTCTTGCCTAAAAACACAGCCATGAATAAAGAATGGTACCAGAATGTCCTCCAAGAGCAACTTCTCCCAACCCTCCAAGAGCAGTTTGGCGATCAACAATGCCTTTTCCAGCATGATGGAGCACCTTGCCATAAAGCAAAGGTGATAACTAAATGGCTCAGGGAACAAAACATAGAGATTTTGGGTCCATGGCCTGGAAACTCCCCAGATCTTAATCCCATTGAGAACTTGTGGTCAATCATCAAGAGACGGGTGGACAAACAAAAACCTAAAAATTCTGACAAAATGAAAGCATTGATTGTGCAAGAATGGACTTCTATCAGTCAGGATTTGGTCCAGAAGTTGATTGAGAGCATGCCAGGGAGAATTGCAGAGGTCCTGAAGAAGAAGGGTCAACACTGCCAATATTGACTTGCTGCATTAACTCATTCTAACTGTCAATATAAGCTTTTGTTACTCATATGTTTGCAATTGTTATATTTCTGTCTGTGATAAAAACATCTGTCAAACACACATAAAAACCAGAGGGCAGCAGATCATGTGAAAATATAATATTTGTGTCATTCTCAAAACTTTTGGCCATGACTGTAGACGTAGCCCTGTTGACTGCACAGAAGCTCCGTGCCAGCCGCTAGGAAGTGCGTGCGACTAGCACTAGGCGTACATGCTACCAGCCGGCGTCAGACCGGACTGAGCAACTCTCTGTTCAGCTTGGCAGGCGATGCCCAGATTACGCGCCCCGCAGTCTGCTCAGGGTGTATAGCTACCCTATATTCATAGCAAGACTGTGTCACATTGGCTACCTGCCTGGCATAAGCTAAACCTGCCTGAAGGACCTGTGCTAATTAGCCGAGCGAACTCTGGCATCGGCAGGTCCCGGAGAGCAAAGCCCAGATTCTGGTACGTCCACACATGAGCACTGCCTATTTTAGTATGATCTCACCGTGCCGTGCTGCAGACAGACAAGCTATTTAAGGCCTAAGCTCCGCCCCCAGCCATCTTGTCAATCGCATCATCGGTGACGTCATCCGTGACCAATCAGGCGGTGCCAGGTCAGAGAATCAGCTGACATTAACCACCAATAATGGCTTGCCATGTCACGGACATGCTCAGTGCAGGCATTTCTGGACTTAGGCTATAACAGCCGTCTCCTTCTGTAACCTATGCTTAAGGCTACTATTAACAAAGACCCTGGAGACAGCTTGTACTGTCTTGTACTGGCTAGGCGTTGGGATTGACGGCGTAGCCTAAGCAGCATCTGCCTTGGCTGAGACCTGGATGAGGGACCACTGATGCCTCAGATTCAAATCCAGCAGTCGCTTGACGCCTAATAGAGGGCTTCGGTGGCGTTAGGTGAGTATAACTGTTTGCTATTTTTAAATAAAAAAGTAAAACAGTGTAAAGTCTTATTTCTAATAAAGGATTTTATTCTGGCTGTGTCTTTATTTACCATACAACTATAGGATTAGTAATGGAATGGTGTCTTAAGGGTATGCCACACTAAACAACATCGCTAACGGGATCGCTAAAAAACGTCACTATTTAGCGATCCCGTTAGCGATGTTGTTGTGTGCGGCATGTAGCAACGACGTGGCCCCCTGATGTGATCTCGTCCGTCGTCCTGATCGTTCCGGACCCTATTCTGATCGTCGGCGTCCCGCTGGGTAAGTATATATCGCTGAGTGTGGCACCTTTTTTAGCGATTTAGCGGTACTTTTGTACCGCTTAAAGTCGTTAAGGAGATCGCTAACCGCGATAGCGTCCTTAACGACATCGCTAAATGTGGCCGACACTAGCGATATCGTAAACGATGCCGCTAGCGATCTCATTAGTATGCGACGCTAACGAGATCGTTAGCGGGATCGTGTAGTGTGGCAGTACCTTAATAGACGCTTTTCCATTACTAATCCGTGGTCTTGATGTCACCTGACAATACAAAAGTGACATCAACCCCACAAATATTAACCGCAGTTACCACCGCGGCAGGGCAAGTGGGAAGTGCCGGGCAAAGCACCAGAATTGGCGCATCTTATAGATGTGCATTTTCTGGGCAGCTGTGGGCTGCTATTTTTAGGCTGGGGGGCCAATATCCATGGCCCCTTACCAGACTGAGAATACCAGCCCCAAGTTGTCTTCTTTAGCAAGGCTGGTTGTCAAAAGTGGGGGGACCCCATGCGTTTTTTAAAATATTTATTTAAATAATTAAAAAAAACAGCGTGAGGACCCCTCTATTCTTGATAACCAACCTTGCTTAAGCTGACAGCTGAGGTTTGCAGCCCCCAGCAGTGAGTTTTACCTGACTGGTTATAGAAAATACAGGGGAATCCAAGACCTTTTTGTTTAATTATTTATTTACAGTGCAGGAGCTGACTAATGAATACACCCATCACCCGCTCCTGCTCTTGCTGTTATTAGCGGTAGCGGGTGTCGGGTGATGGGAGATGTAGTCCCATCAGCTGACACTAGTGACTGAAGGTAAACTACTGGAGGTAAACCGCGGTTCTCTGACTGGCGATCAGAATCAGTGTTTGCCGTGCTGTCATGCACATGACAGAAAACGGTGTCCGTGCCCGAACAGTAGGTGTTCGGCACGGACGCCGAACTTTACTGTTCGGGTTCGCCCATCTCTACTTAATGGGCAATGTAAAAATTGCTGAATTTTTATTTTAGATTTATAATATAATTTGTGATGTTTAAAACATAAAAAAATATATTTTAACACAAAACCTGATTTGAACAACAAACAAGTTTCTTGTTAATCATAACTAGACAATGGGCCACACAACGCACATGACCTCAATGTTCAATGGTAAACTGTCACATCTAAAACTTCCTTGAGTTTATTATGCAATTAAATACCTTTTTTTTCCGGGCCATGGATCATCATTTTTTTCTTCTTGAGAGACCGAATATACTCCCAGATCAGCGCTAAAGAGAGATCACATCCTTCCTAACTACTACTGCGAATGCGAGCCACCTGCCATTCAAGTTGGCTTCTATTTCTGTTTCTAAAGAACAAGAACAAAAAAACAAGCAAAGAAAAAGAAAAAAAAAACATCACTGATACAACCACGGATTGCAAAATAATTTATAGCTTTGATGTAGGGAAGAGGCCTCAATACATCTTGATGCAGGTGGCTTTAACATAAAGACATTAGCATAATGATAGATAGTGTAATGTGTCAGCGGGAGGAGGTGAGTTCTTGTCAGCAACTGATTCCACATCCTGCAAATAAACAGCAGCTTGAAAACAAAACTCCAAGGAGAGAAAGCATGTAGACCTCTGGGAGACAACGAGAACAAGACATAAGGAGAGGCAAACCCAGCTTTGTTGTCTTGCAGGTCCCTGGCGTCATGTGACTGCTTCCTACTCCTGTCTTATAGATATATGCAATAAAAGCATGAAAAGTGGATGAAAAACTCATGAAAAATGAAGCAAATCATTTCCTGTGGGGCATTTCCCACCTGCCGTGGATTGTGAGTTATGTCAGAGATATGGCGTGATGTATTTTTTATTTTCCTTGTTTATTATTATTTATTTAGTCCATTGAAGAATCCTTATTCTGATGCTTTACGCTTCGTTTTTTTTGTCACGTACCGGTTGTTTCCAGCATACAAAGAGGATACAGACACTTTAAGAATATAATCAAGTTACAATGCGTTTGTTCCTACTAGAATCCACAATCCAAAGGGACGCGCTTGAAAAAAAATGACATAACATATAAAAAAAAAAACTTAAAACTTGGGAGAAGTTATAAAACCAATAACATTAAAATGGTCACATAGATGCAAAAATTCAAATTTGCTGATTTGCTCAAAATTGTCCACGAAATTTAATTCAGGAATTTATAAAAATGCAAATCTCTTGGTACTCTCTAGACACCAGAGCATAATACACATAGGGTAAAAAAAAACCTCCAAATTAATAGATTTGCCCAAAGAAAATCTAAAAAAATTCTTCAAATGTAATTTTTTGGGTAAAATGTATGGCAAATTTGATCCACCCAGAGTCGATTTGGTCATCTATAGTCACTGTTCTTTCAAACAAATTATTTAAATTTGATTGATAGATAATGTGATACTAATTAGATGATCTGCAAATCACTTTATTTATTAAATTTGTTATCATACCTAAAAAAAAAACATTCCAAAATGTCAGCGACTTGGTTTTTCCCTTCTGTGAAATTTGCTGCTCACTGCCTGTTGTCCAGTATTGTCATGCCGGCTTTGGACTCTGTTCACACTGGGGAGTCTGTTGTGCAGTCTTAGACCTTCCTGTTGCTCAGCCTAAGTTTGGGCATTGGCGATGGTTTGTTCACTGATGTTCAGCTTGGCAGGAGTTAACTTTTTGATTAGTGGCTGAGGCTGCTAGGAATGCCTTCTCTCTTTAAGTATGGCTCAGAACATTCCTGGATGCCGACTATAGCATTTGCGTGCCTCTTGCATACCGGTTATGTTTTGGAGTAGCTGTTGATTCTCAAATCTCAGTTTGGAGTCTGGTGAAGTATGCTTTGTTGTTCGTTCATTTCCCTATTTTTTATTGTGTTTTCCCCTACTTTATCCCTGTCATTCTTTAACTGTGGTTTCTTTTACTTCCTGGGGTGGGGGTTAGCTCAGGGCTGGCCAGGAGATAGGGACAGGTCGGTGACTCGGACCTCCCTACCATCAAGGGTACCTCTGAGTTAAGGGAAAACAGGGCACCCCTAGCCTGAGGGGCAGTTCTGGGGCCCAGGTTCCTTATCTCCTGCTTCCCATTGCTCCCTGTGCCAAGTATAATCTGTCTCAAGCAGCAGACATGCTGAGAGAGATTACAGGAAAATGGGCAGCGCTTTCAATTTCTGTTTCTGCTCTTTTATTGGTGAAACTGCATACAGGCAAAAGAAAGACACTGACTTTCAGTATAGAACAGGAAAACCTCTGGAAAATGTGAGGTCCAATTCTGCTGGGAATTGAAGGAAAGGAAGTTCCAGCTCGTAAAGTGCTGGCAGAATGCTGATGAAGAGGAACTGCCTAATTTAAAAAACGGGATGGCAAATTATAGAGGGTGAGAATCGGTACAGCTGTTGGACACATTAGATTGGCATGTGCACCAATTACTTTTTTTTTTTTGGGGGTGAAAATGAATTAGCGAGGCTATGATTTTCTGAATGTTTTTTTGAAAAAGGGCATATGTGAAATTTTAGAGTCTGTAAGCAATCAAGACATTACTGCAGGGTTTAAACTGGGGGAGGTTGTAGAGAAACATCAATTGTGGCAATAGGGCACCTTGTTAAAATGTTCTATATGGTTGTCCAAAAAGTTTAATATTTCAAACAAGTTAGAGTTTCAAAAATTTCAAACATTTTTCATTGACGAAACCTCTCCAATGCATTGTTTCTAATGTTTTGTGAAAGTGTGGAATTTTCCAAGAAATCTGTACATGAGCTTTGTGCTTCTGCTGAGCTCTTTGACATGGTGTATTTGATGTTTTGGCTTGTTTTGAGACTTAAAAGCCAAAAGCAAACCAGAGAAATTTATGTAACATATTTCCAGCTTGCACAAAGGAAAAAAGGTAAATAGCAAATGTACAGTATGAACTGAATGAACACTGGGTTTCTTACTGGATTATTCTATTGTACTATTGTTTGAGCAGATGAAATAAAGCCTTTGTATTTATCAAGGAAACTTTCCATAGTTTGGACCATTTATAATTCACTAAAATATTAAACATTTATGTCTGATGCAGTGTTAACCCTGCAGAGTATTGATAATCAAGAGCAATCCAAATTCAGAGAAATCCCAAAGATATTTCCTACTCATCAATAAAATAGAGAGAATGATATAGACCCCTGAATCAATAGCCTTCATGGCAACTCATTATTTACAGCTGTTTTTTCATATAATGTTGCATGGTTTTTAAATATGTTTGACATTGAAATGGTATCTACTATCTTTGAAAGGTTATTCCCATTTTAGCCATCCATGGATGAGATGGAAATAGCTGCTAATTGAGATGAGCAGATCTTTTGAAATTCGAATATGCCGGCTTTGTCGAAAATCCCAGTACTGGAAAGCTTGAGGTTGTGATAGTTCACTAAACCCTTTTTGGGCAGAGGAAAGAAACCAAGAGAGGATTCTGTAGATCATAAGAGCTTACACTCTCTACAGCAGGAAGACAGAGAGAGAGGGAGAAAGCGAGAGAGAGAAACCCACTGATGATAAGAGTTTACACTCTACTGGAGAGGACCTCCCTCACCATAAGAGCTTACACTCTACAGAAGAGTGAAAGAGGAGCACACTGACTATAAGAGCTAACACTCTGAAAAAGAGAAACGGCCCGGCTGATCATAAGAGCTTACACTGTACAGAAGAGAGAGAGGACCCCTCTGACTATAAGAGCTTGCAGTATGCAGCAGAAGGACAGACAGAAAGAGGGAGAAAGCAAAAGAGAGCACCCCACTCATCATAAGAGTTTACACTCTACAGAAAAGAGAGAACCTCCCTGACCATAAGAGCGTACAGTCTAGAGAAAAAACAGGGGCCCGCTGACCATAAGAGCTTACACTCTACAGGAGAGAGAGAGGACCCCGCTGACCATAAGAGCTTACACTCTACAAGAGAGAGAGGACCCCACTGACCATAAGAGCTTACACTCTACAGAAGGGAGAGAGGACCCCGCTGACCATAAGAGCTTACACTCTACAGAAGAGAGAGAGGACCCCACTGACCATAAGAGCTTACAGTCTACAAGAGACAGAGGACCCCTACTGACTATTAAAGCTTACACTCTACAGAAGAGAGAGAGAGGACCCCACTGACCATAAGAGACTCTACTGGAGAGAGAACCCCAACTGACCATAAGAGCTTACACTCTACAGAAGAGAGAGAGAGAGGACCCCACTGACCATAAGAACTTATACTCTACTGGAGAGAGAGGACACCACTGACCATAAGAGCTTACACTCTACAGGAGAGAGAGAGGACCCTGTTGACCAAAAGAGCTCACACTCTACAGGAGAGAGAGGACCCCACTGACCATAAGAGCTCACACTCTACAGGAGAGAGAGGACCCCACTGACCATAAGAGCTTACACTCTACAGGAGAGAGAGAAAGGAACTCCCTGACCATAAGAGCTTACAGTCTACAGGAGAGTGAGAGGACCCTCACTGACCATAAGAGCTTACACTCTACAAGAGAGAGAGGACCCCTCTGACCATAAGAGCTTACACTCTACAGGAGAGAGAACCACCGCTGACCATAAGAACTTACACTCTACAGGAGAGAGGACCCCACTGACCATAAGAGCTTACACTCTACAGGAGAGAGAACACCGCTGACCATAAGAGCTTACACTCTACAGGAGAGAGGACCCCACTGACCATAAGAGCCTACACTCTACAGGAGAGAGGGGACCCCACTGACCATAAGAGCTTACACTCTACAGGAGAGAGAGGACCCCACTGACCATAAGAGCTTACACGCTACAGGAGAGAGGACACTGCTGACCATAAGAGCTTACACTCTACAGGAGAGAGAGGACCCCGCTGACCATAAGAGCTTACACCTACAGGATAGAGGACACCACTGACCATAAGAGCTTACACTCTACAGGAGAGAGGACACCACTGACCATAAGAGCTTACACTCTACAGGAGACAGAGGACCCCACTGATCATTAGAGCTTGCACACCACAGCAGAGAGAGAGAACAGTGTCAATCATAAGAGTTTTTAATGCTTTTCTTTATCTTGCACCCTTCCCAACCTGACTTATTTCATAGAAGGCAAATAATTGAATTAGAGTATTCCTTAGTCACACACCGTTCCTTTAAGCCATGCACTAGAAAATACACATCATATGATTTTTGCCCAAACTGTTCCTTTAAGGGGAAACTTCTCTGCAATTATGTTTAGCCTCAATGTTCAGGTTGAATTGATATAGCATTAAAGACCTAATCTATGTAAATGGCTGTTTAATATCAGATCACTAATTGCGCTTGGGTTCATTTAGTCAACAAGTCGGTGCGAAGTTCAGGAGTAGACAAATATCTCATGTGAAATGGGTCAGGAGGTCAGCTCTGGTTATATCTGGGGTTGTGATGGAGAGCCACCATAAGGAAGTTTACCACTGGGAATACCCATGGCTTATGTAATCCTGGAGGAACACTCCTACTAATTAACCCTTAGGTTGCCCATATTTCCTTTCAGATTAAGCTTTCCTTTTCACTTCAGTACAGAATACGCAGTTGTACCGTGCACGGTAATGGATGATGATAAATTCTTTGTGATAAAAAACATTTATCAGACCAACTATGTTTAGATGTGATTTATATATACTGCACGCATGTCATCAATCTCCAGCCTGCTCTAATTAGCCCAACATTCCCAGTTCCAGACAATAGAAATCACATCCCTAAGCATTGTAGCAGGAACAAGTCGAGACGGTAGTCTTAGATAAAACACCAAGATGCCTCTGACAATCAGAACAAGCCTTAGTGCATACACCATCTGTGATATAAATGGAAAATGTGATAAATACATAGGAGATAAATCAGAAAACGATCTCCCATTATTGAGATGTTTCACAACTCGGCAAAAATAAGCGTTAAGTCCTACAACGGCTTTTCAAATCAACAGCTGAAAATGAGTGTATGATATGTAATTTACATATATATTATAAACCATATGTATATTTATATATACCATGGGATAAAACCGATGTGCAGAGCGACGAGATAGCAGAGCGAATAAATAGAACAGACTTCTGCTGTAAAATATAACAATATCCTTCATATGTATAAGGGAATGTATCACCTATATTTTACCAACTAAAGCCAGAGACTTGAGATCAGCGAATCTGCTGAAATTTGAATTTGGTAGACTCGCTCGAATTCGTCAGGAATATTCAATTTTGCATCAAATTTAGTCAAAGCAAATCCAATTTGCTATTTAAGACTTACTCCAGACCTCAGAACTTAAGAACATAGGGTTAAAACTGAAATTATTCAAAATACTCACTTCTTCCCAGCCCTCATCGGTCCCATCATGCAGCTCCCTCTGTTCCTGTCACTCTCCAGAGCTCTTCAGCTCCCCAGGAACTTTCCTTCCTGTGAAATTACAAACAAGTGAAAAATTTCCTCTAAAGTTTACATCCCCAGAATACCACAGGTTACCATACTTGTGATCCATGATACAGTATTTATTTTTTTCCCTAACTACAAAATTCCATCCCTTACAGAATCCAAAGAAATAACCATGCCCTAACCCCACCCTCCTATACTCAATCTTGTAGTCTATCTATGTCATGTGTCATCTTGAGATGAATAAATCTTTTAAAGTTAATTTTTGCCAAATTTTCCCTGGAAATTCCATTTCGATTTGTGGCGTATCAATTGGCAGTGAACCAAAACTATTGCAAAGCCTGATATTTCCCTGAAAAGACGTGTGTAACAGTCTGAGGTGTCCTATGGCTGTATCCAAACCTTTCAATACTCTTTCAAATTAAACAGGAAAAAGAGTATTATTTTTACAAAGTGAAGACAAGGATGTATGTTCTCTGGATCATTATTCATGCAACGTGTTTCGAAGTTGAGTCACTGTACCTGATGAAGGCGTCAACCCGACTTTGAAAAGTGTTGTATGAATAAAGATCCAGAGAACTTACACCCTTGTCTTAACTCTGTGACAGCGCTCGAGGATTAATTCTCTTTTTCCTGTTTGGTTTGAATATGTTTCTTCCCACTTGTGAGTCAGCGGTCAGAGCAGATCCTTCATTCTTACAAGTAAAGAGTTATGCCGGGTCACAACCCAGGCAGGTGAGAATATACAATCCCTTGCTTGCTGTGTCTTATATTGGGGGTTGCACACTTGGAGTACCTTTTCTCTTTTTCTTTTCACTTTTATGCTCTTTAACCCAAACCCACCCTTAGTAACGTCAAAGTGACCTCAACATATCTGGTTTTGGGCAAATGGGTAGTAATTGTTCTCCAACACTGTGTTGTCACACACTATCTCTACTGTTTCTTCCGTATTTTATAGATACAGCATCTTTCACTATCTTTATAACTAAGTGGTGGTCTGTGACGTCCTCTCACTGTCCAGATTCACCACAAAATATCCTCTTTTTGCTTTTATACAGGCCACTAGAGTTCTTCCTGATTGGCTGAGCTATATCAATTGATGTGATAGCTTCAAGACATTAGAGGAAAGCTCACTCGGCTGCTCCAGAGGTCATGTTACACTTCCTTGGATCATGCAATTTTTTTCAATGCATAAAATGATGGCTGCCATATAAAGAGAATCCCAAATTCTGCAAGTTCAGTGAGTTTAAAAAACGTAAAAATGAATACGCTTTGCATCGAGTCATTTTGCTCATTTCTAGTGTCTACTCATCAATATCCAACCACCTTCCTTTTACATTTTAACCACTGCCTGCCAGCCATGTCATGAGTCATGACGCATGAGCACACTTCTCATTCACTAGCTCCATGCTACAGATACTTCAAGCAACAGCTGGGAAACCAGAGGTTGGGGACCACAGACCTAAAGCAACCCATGGTGCAGTTGATGATGTATGCATCTGAAAATATGGTGGGTTGCTTTAATTAACAATGCAAATGTGCCCCAACTGTGCAATAACCCTTAAGCATCTGGCAGGGGTGGTCTATCATAAACTTGGAACCTTGCCAATT
The DNA here is from genome assembly GCA_009801035.1 of Oophaga pumilio. NCBI lineage: Eukaryota > Metazoa > Chordata > Amphibia > Anura > Dendrobatidae > Oophaga > Oophaga pumilio. The sequence goes on along the minus strand of VIAB01014586.1, from coordinate 42,685 downwards.
TTTCACACATTTATGTTTTGCGCATTATATTTATGAACATACAGTATCACGCTGATAGCATCCGAAGGAACAAAATGCCCCGTGTCCTCTTAATGTCGTAGATTTATAATCTACTCATGTGCAGAACGTGTTACCATCATCCATCATCGTAACATAACACCTGAACTTCTCCCACCAGTTTTAAAGCATTTTTATCATGAATCAGCCACATTATTCTGTTCCTATCTGGTATGAGAGTGACAGCGATGGATGATCTTGTCTATTTTAATTTGATCAAAACACCTGTTCCATTTATAGGAAACAGTCATTACTGGCACAGTAACCTCAAAATGTAATTGTGTAATTGTATCACAGAAGAATGTATAATATGGACACTGATATCCTGTTGCGATGCCCTTAAGTGCATGGGAATTTCACAAATTTGGAATTTTAAAAACTCGTTTCAAATGCCAAACCTCTTAATGAAAATATAGATACTTGATTTATGTCATCCATTGGTTTTTCCAATCTTCCCATGTCTACAGATATCAGAACAGTAAGATGAGATAATCTAATAACTCTATGGTATGGTAGTGAATCATCAAAAGTACTAGTCTTGATGGTGATATGAGGTCCATGTAGAAGCAAAGGAACAGAGTTGGAAATGTTCTTCTTTTGGTGATCAATAATAAAATTAAGACATTCTTCGAAGAAAGGAAGTGGCACTCACCACTGACATGTCCAAAAAGCTTTATTTGGCCAGTAAAGCTAGATACAAAACAGCTGTTTGCGTGTTTTCACACTTCATTTGGACAGCGTTAACACACGCAAAGCATCTGTTTTGTCTCTGCAACATCTATGACTGAATAAACCTTTTTGGACATGTCAGTGGTGAGTGCCACTTCCCTTCTGCTTTCAATTTCTATTAGAATGTCTATTTGCTGAGCACCACCATCACTGATTTTGCAACTTAAATGCAAAGCCCAAAAAGGGGGGAGACACACTCCTGTATGTACAAATCACAAAAAAATCAAAGCAAAAACAAGGAAATCAATTGGAACACATGTTGATATAAGTAAAATGGGTAGGTTTTTTTTGTGTGTTTTGTACATACAGGGGCATGGCTACACCTTTTTGAGCTGAGTAGTCAGATCTGGGTATTGCTCTACTCCCCATCTATTGAGGCCTGCTGACTAGTGATAAGCGAGTATACTAGTTCAGGTTTTCCGGTGCTTGCTGGGTGATCTCCGGGTATTTTGGCATGCTTAGAGATTTAGTGTTTGTTGACGCAGCTGCATGATTTTCGGCTGCTAGACAGTCTGAATACATGTGTGGAATTCCTAATAAACAGGCAATCCCCACATGTATGGCAGCCACGAATCATGCAACTGCGTCAACAAGCACTAAATATCCGAGCACGCCAAAATACTCGGAGATCACCCGAGCATGCTCAGGAAAACCCGAGCAATGACTATACTCTCTCATCACTACTGTTGACACAAAGAGAGTTTTGACATTTGCGATTTGACTATCCTGATTGGGTACAACTTGTTGCGGTGGGATGGCTTTTACGTAGAGATGAGCGAACACTAACTGTAAAGGGGTTAGGGGTTTGTACCGGACACAGCTAGCTGATGACAATTCATTTGAGGACGGTGATAGAAATTGTTGGGTGACGCTGGTGTCACTTACTGCCTATATTTCCGCCACCTGATGACCATTCATACGAGGGTGGTGGTAAAAACTGTGCAATCACTAACTGTTTTAATAGCACTTTCGGCGCCTACTAGACGCCAACGCATGTTCTGATATCATAACAGGTATTACACGTCCTAATTTCAGAACGGCCACTGATGCATAGCCAGCCTCAGAAGCGTCGACGATGAGTAAAGAGAGAGTAGTGCCAGAATGGAGCTGGGGCCTAAAAAGAAAGTGGAGGACCACCAGAGAGCTGCAGGGGCAGGGTGCTAGAGTAGGCCAGGATGATTTTATATTGTGTTTTAACCCCTACTACGCATAAATAACTCAAATAAAATGGCAGCCAACAGACCACCATTTTGTTGGATTTATGCAAATCTAATTCCCAAAAATTTTGATTTGCTAAAATCCATGAAATACGGGGAAATCAAAATAAATTCCACTTGTTTACAATTCATTTTCTCATCCTTAACATTCATCAATTTTAATTGCAACTTTGGACAAAATAGAAGGGAAGGAAAAGAGCAGATTAAAGGGAGGAATCACTAAGATTTCATCTCTTTCATTATTTTGTGCATTTTCAGTGTTTAATACATACAATAAGCAGTAAACTCTTACCTCCATCTAGTGGTAGCGGCAGGCAGTCAGAAATATATTATTTACCTTTATTTGTCTATGCAAAGAATTGTATCAGTAAAAGCTCCAACATATTTTGAAATTATGACGTAAATTAGCATAACATTTTGTAGATCTTTTTTAGAAAAAAATAAAAAAGTAAAAGGAAGTCCAAAAATAAAATTATCTTTAAGGCAAAAAGAAATGTAACTTTCAGCAGTAGATTTTTTATATGGTAGGTAAGGAAACACACTGAACTGTGTATTAAAAAGTAAATATGAAAAATTGGACTTGTTATTCTTATTAATTGTGTAGGAAAACTTGCAGATTCCCGCTTTCTTCACCACCGGAGACATCTGTTCTATCATTTTATTAACTTATTCCATGTTTAAAAAAAAAAAGTGACTCATAAAAATGATAAAAAGGGTCAGTTTCAGTGAGCGCTGAGCTTCTGCCAGCTCCTACATCCATTTTCTCTCATCTGCTTGGCTTGTTTGCTGATGGTTGGGGCTCAGTGATCCTCTGACTTTTTATCCGTGAGACCTCGGCATAGCAGGTCATGCACTAATTGTTCAGGTTTATACACACTTTTTCATTTTCTCGCCTGACTGCACAATCAATTCCGGCTCTTGACCAAGTCTTCTCTGTTTCACATATTTATCATGCACCATAGCACATTTTTTGGCTCCGTAATATTTCACTCTATCAACGCTTTAATGTTTAATAGGTCACTCCATCCGAACATTAATTATACATGCAGCTGGGATGAAAATGATAACGAGGGTCCTTTAAGCCAGGGTAGGGTTAATTGTAGGGGGGGGCCTGTTAGCGCTTTCTGGCTGCCTGTCATCTTGGAGTTGTGCCCTAAAACAAGATGTATTGTCTGCAAGTGAAACACACTGATTACCCCACAAGTCATTTTTCTTTCCGAGACTTTTGCAGAACGTTGCATCAATGACCTATCGCTAATGTAGGCCTTTTGAGAATAGCATTGGCACAGTCACAAACATTTACATAGTGTGCATAGTCCAGGCGTCCAACTCTCCCCCTACCCATCCCCCATACACTATACTCCCTTTCATTTGATTTTCTTTTTTCCTGATTTACAACCAAATTCAACACTAAGTAGTTGCTGTTTTGGCACAAAATTAAAATCTATATAACTCTTTCCTGAACAAATCCAAAAGGAGAACAAGCTCCCACTTTAAAAGCTGCCTATATTAAAGGAGAATTGAGTTTTGCTTTAATTTTTTTTATCAACGATACTTTTTAGCAGAATACAGGCAGTACTCTTAAGGTTTGTTCAGACTTGGCATTTTTGCAGCGCTTTTTTCACCTTTTTTTGTGCTGCATTTTACAGTTTCAGCAAAGTAAATGAGATTTCAAAAATCATATTACCAAGCCAAATTTTTGGGGGGCTGTCCGTGTTCGGCGTCACTAACTGTCCGGTACGAACCCCAAACTTTTAAGTTCGGGTTCTCTCATCTCTAGTCCCGATTCATTAACAGGAGTGCACTCCACTCCGTCATCAAGGCTGGTGTAAAGATAGCCATTCTTGATTAATCTTATATATTAAAAACTTCAGATATTACTGTTGGCGATCCTGAACAAACCCAAGGAGAGCACACAAAATCCATGTGTAGCGTTTATCAGAGGTCACAGGCTCAAAAACGCTGCTTTGGATAGACTTGGAACTTGCGGCTCTGTCAGGTGTGTTCCAGAGGAATCTCAACGTTCACCCTTTAACCCCTGTAGAGGGATCTGGTCTTACTGCAAGAGTCTACAGGATTGGTTCAATGGAAGGACTATTAGTCGAGGGAGTAAATCAGAGGCAAAAAAAGGTTGCAATACAGGGTCTATGCCAAGAGGTCGCTTCAAGGACATAATTGGATTGTTAAAACTGAATCTGAGTGTTAAGGGTCTGTAACTCAGGAATAGAGCGGGGGAAGAAGCTGACCCAGTACTAGGACTAGACTCAATTCCTATGATGGAGCAGGCGAAATATTCCTTACGAATAGACCCACCGACGATCCTAGTCTAGACTCAAGCGAAGACCTAAAGATGGGGGGAAGGGAATCCCTGAAATACCTAGGGACTGGGAACAAAAACAGGTGACCTCCTAGCAGGGAAATAGAGGAAGCTGCAGAAACAAAAGGAAAAAACAAAAAGACTGAGCAAGCAGAACTAGAGTTCCCAGAACTGCACAAAGTATAACACCAAGCTGCCAAAGCTCCTAGCCAGAACTCAAGCGGATTAACACTGATGTCCAGCAAGGACTGGGAGGCAGGTGCAAGGTAATAAAGGGTGATACAATCACCTGACCAACAACAAGCCCAGCACCAGGGGAAAAAGACCTGCAGCTAGAAACCACAACAAGATGGCGGATGGTCAAACTAAATAGATTCTAACACTGAGGTCACAAAATGGGAGAAATCTGTCACACAACGAAAAAAGAATAGACTAGAGCTGCAATCCAGGGAAGTAGAACTTATTGATTGGCAGCGGGTGTCAGAGACCCAGGGGTTTAAATAGCAGGCACCCTCACTGAGGGCTGTCAGAAAGGAGTAATCAAAACCAATCAACCTCATAGCTCCCTGGTGTAGGGGCAACAAAAGTCGCAGGAATGTAGCAGAACTGATGCAATCATGTATTACCCGCAATAAAAGCGCGGCACCACCTAGCAGCCAAAAGCAGAAACCGAGTGGACAGGAACCGATACAAATGTTACACCATGTAAATTTTGTCCCTGTTTGGAATCCTAGGACTTAAGTGCTGCAAAGCTAAAGTACAGCTGTCATGGGTCATGTGGGGCATTTTGAGAACACCTATTGTGGTAAACGCTTTTCACTTACAGCAGTAATGCAAAAATATAATAAGTTAAGTCTGCATTCAACTATAAGTCATATAAAATCTATACAGTTTAGCATAAAAATACTTGGATTGAATTCTTTAAAAGTAAGCATAAAAAAAATCATCATAACTGGTAGAAAACTCTATTATGCAGAAAATAAAACTGTCACAATTGTGTAAAAGTATTCTTTGGTGAACAGAATAAGATTTTCTCCCTAAGCTACGGCCTAAAACGCATTATAGAAAGCACTATAGCGATTTCAGCTAGAACACAATGGGCCTATAGCTGTTACATCCATCCCAAGTGGTAGAAATATGAATGAACTAAAAATGCTTTTCCATAAAAAAAAAAGATTGTGGCTCCGTTGACTTGCGCTTCTGTAACCCAAACCACAGTATTCAGCGCACACATTATTCTTATCAAAGGAAACATTAATCGCAGAAAGAAAGAAAATTTGAACAGTACAAACTCCTGATAACCTTTGATTCAATGAACAAAGGACTGCATTTAGGAACTGGCTTTATGACACATTACAGTATGTAAGGCCTTTGATTACACCTCCGTGAAACGCAACATAGCTGTAATTTTCCATTTGTTTCACAATTCTGCATTAGCTGACCTTGTACTTTGCTTTTAACTCAGATTGTGCTACAATGTCACAGAACATTTTTTTTATCTGAAATTTCTCCTATTCTCGTTACTCAACTCTCTCGACGGCAAGTCAACGCCAACGTTTTCTGAAAAGTATATAAATGAATAATTAAAGCAACATTTTGTCGCATTGTGTTTCATTTTCTGCAAAAATTTGTAGAAAATGACAATTAATATTGTCGAAGTAATATTTATACAAATGACCTTCTAACTGTTATTTCCCCAATTTTCTATAATGTTGTCTCTAATTCTTGGGAGAATCAACAAAGGTTAAACTTATTACAAAGGTCAACATGCTGTAGGTTATCTCCATTGATGGAAGAAATATTATTGTATCACTGCAATTGGCTGAATTAAATTTCAGGCACTTTCTGGAGGATGCAGAAAGCACGGACTGCCCAGGACCCAGTGGAATGAGAGCATCAAAATTTCTGTCTTGCTTTTTTTTCATTTTTTTGTTCCACTCAGGACCATTAAAAAAAAATTCAACAGCTATAACTTTACAAAAACTTTAAAAACTGTATTCCCTTTTGCTACAATGCATCTGAATAAAAAAAATATGAGCCCTGAGTCATCAAAACCAGTATTATTAATGCCAGTTTTAACGAGGGGGCATGGTGGACTCAGAAGTGCCTGAAATACGGTGCATCTTAAAAGTGGAGTGAGCCTCCAAACACCTTGCCACAAATCTTACTCCAGTCACAGACTGGAGTAAGATATGTGTTGCTAAGTTTGTCACAAGTCATCATGAACTAGACAAGAAGGAACAGCTCCATCCATTTTGGTTGTCTGAAAATGGCATGAAAATGTCAAAAGTCACGACATTTGTCAGGCTACTGCAGTGTAGCGCAACCTCCCCCAGAGGGAGTTAGGGAGGGACCTGAGACTGCGTACACAGAGTAGCTCTCCAGAGCAGAAGCACAGGCGCCACCAAGTGGCGGGAGCTTGGTCAGGCAAGCCGAGTCAAAACCGTTCACAGGCAGCAGTACGAAAAGAATAAGCAATACACGTGGTCAGGAGAAAACCAGGAGGTCAGCAACGGTCAGAAGCAGATAAGACAAAGACAGAAAGCAAAAGCAAGTCTGAATAAAGGCCAAGTAAAAAAACAGAGAATCAAACCGACAAACAGGGAAATGCAGGGAACAGGGCAGACAGAGGGGAACAACAGACACAGGCAAGTCAGGGATAACAGTAGGACAAATCAAGGGTTACCAGAGTCAGGTTCACACGCCAAAGGTAGCAATATAGCTCACACCGCTAGAAGGATGTGTGGGAGCTAAATAGCAAACCTGAACCCAGAATGAGGCAAAGCAAGGTTAACCCTTGACATGATCCGCCCGGACCAAGGGCAGGCAGGATTAAACCCTGGAACGGATCATGACAACATTTTTGTGCAACCTAGCATTGTGCAAAAATTTGGTGATTTTTCAAATTGTTTTCTTCTAACAAAAACATATTGATGAATCAGGGCCATAGTCTTTATTAATAATTTCTTATAATTTTGGATGTACAGTTTGTTGGCAAAATTGAGTGTCTTTGATAGGTTTGCCTTTAAATTAGGCCTTCTCAGTATATTAGATC
>VIAB01014586.1:7873-18613 GCA_009801035.1 Oophaga pumilio | reverse complement strand
TTGGCTTGCCCCCCCCCTAGTTTTAATCCTGGGTACGCCCATGGCCCTAACCTAGAATGCAATTGTAACTCTTATCACTTCATTGGTTTTCTCACCTGGTCTCTGACTGGTTGAAAAGTGTGCAGATCTCTATCATACTCAGACCCACAGCTGTTTGTAATGTGCAACTACTGAGAAGTGCAGCAGGATTCTTTACCTCGTTATACCTTTTTGGAAGTATAATATTTTTACTGATTGAAGTTTTTCTGTTTCAACTACTAGAAGTCTATCTGTTTAGAGCTTTAAGACTTAAGCCAGTTACCTAAGTTCTCACATAACTTACCTGACAAACCTGAAGATGTTGAAAAATTAAGTAATTCTTAACCCTGATGATATCAAGGGAGGTATAATCTGGCATTAGGGGCTATTAAATGGCATAGGCCAATTTATACCCTGGAGTATTATTTGATGCAGGCCATAATATACCAGGGGTATAATCAAGTATATGCCGCTTTAACCCCAGGTATAGTCTGGACTCGGGGTATACTATGGCCGATTACACCGATCCTCTATTTTGACATCTGACTACAGAGAGATACACTATTTTGACATAGGCACTGGTAACACTCTGTTGTCATTTTAATAGAAATGGAACAGCCAAGGAATTCTTGAGAATTGTAGAATCTTGAAAGAATGACTGCAGACTTTCATTCCAAACCTGGACAACCCCTTTCAAGTGCATATTGTCTCTTGTTTAGGCTTTTAGAGAGTAACTTTACATTTGTTCGTCTCGAATCGTCTGTGTTCATTTTACTGAAAATGTTTTCGAGAGGAATAACAGAAGAATGGCGCCATGTAGTGTGATGAAAAAAAAAGTTTCTCCAAACTTCTTATTTCAAAAGGAATCCAAGTATTTACTAAAACAGACATGTCATGGGGGCCGACACATTCTCATTAGCTTTCCCAAGATTAAAAAAAAACTAAAATGGAATGAGCATGCTATTCTTGGTCGCCAGTACTAACTACATCCCAGTCAAGCTATTAATCAGGATTCATTAAAAAAAAAATTATTAGATCTAAATTGGCTGGAGTAATTAATCATTTTCCATCTACAGTGAGTATTAATCACCAGAATGTGAGATGAAGGCTAATTTTTCAATAATGGAACACATGTTGCATATCCGGACACCAGTGACTCCGCAAAGGCATTTAACACATGGCTAGTTCATTTCCAGTTGACTGTGCCAAGACTATCAAGTATGGTAATTTCAGGTCTCTTAAAAACATGTCTAGTCTTTTATACAAGGTCTGGCAATCCCCCTGATTTACTGTGCTATATAATGTGATACCATGGCTATCATAGTGTTTGAAATCGCTAGGTCATGCCAATTTCAGGAAATTTTACTCAAAGTTGATCCTCCACAGATCCATCCACTCATCTCTACTTCGGACTCAATTTTCACTTGTGAATTAAATGAATTTATGAGTTTATTGTACAACCGAAGGATATAACAATGTGACATTTCGGGAATTACAAGAGACCTTCTTCAGACATTGAATTGCAGCTGGATGAATAATTTGCACATGCATGTAGGCTGAAGCTTACTTGTAATGTCACACGAGTTACCTAGCAGAAACATCACCATCTTCCTAATGAGAAACATATCAGACTGAACCCTATTTGTGATTTCTTTTTACACCTGCTTAAAAAATGGACCACACCGACTCCCTGAAAAGCAAACCTACTTTCCTCTGCCCTTTCCTAAACTAGGAATGGCCGCGAAAACCCACAAATCTTTGCTCCAACATGGCATTTGCTCCAAAAGTCATCATTTGCCCCCAAAACTGTTGACTAATAAATGTGGATCTTTGTAATTCTTTTGTATTTTATTAATAGAATTTTAATCCATAAATTATCTGCCTCTTTACCATAAAGTCTAGTTTAAAAAATAAAGAAAACTTGAGACTGTACGGAGTTGGCACTTCGGTTACTTTATCCATTTTTGAAATGTTTTTTTCTAGATACCAGAACATTTTCTCCTAACAATAATACATCATCTCATGTGTGTTCATAGTATCTTGGCAACCGTGATGTGTTTCAAAGCATCATTGTGATGGAGTTTCAGCTTTACAGCTGCTGAAGAACGTGAGTCTCCAGGTGCACTTTACAGAACAAAAAACATATAACCATGAAAATATGTAGAAAAAACCTTCCTCTTACTTTTAGTACATGTATTGTTGTATTTTCAGAATATACAATCTTCTCAAAGTCTTGAAAATCTTCTGTGATAAGGAATTAAACCAATATTTTGTCCTTACTCACAAAGTGCTATTTTAGTAAAGTTCTTAAAGTGGTTGTCCAAGGTTGTGTTCCATACCTGTCTTTAGGTTGTGTGTAATATTGCATATACTGTGTTCTCTATTGAAAATAATACAACCTGTGGACAAGTATGGAGCTATATTTTGAATATAGCTGCATTACTTTTCTAATTCTTGACAACCCCTCCAATATATTCTCTCTAGTTTCTTTAACCTAAATTATAGGTGTTGGCAGATTCCAAGGTATCGATGTACCTTGGGGAGGATATAAATATAACTGAAGGTTGTTAACGCTGTTGAGTCAAGTAAAAAGTCCATTGCACTTGTCCTGGTGATAGGTGCTAGCTAGATCCATTCACAGGATCCAGTCAAGAGGCCAAGTAAGTAATTTATTACCGTGAGACAGTATCACTGCAAACCGCCTCTCACATGACAGCAACCCCGGGGCCTCTTTTGATTATCCAGCCTAGCGCAATGTCATGGTTGTGGCGTGATACACTTTTGACTAATCAAAGAAAGAGCCCCAAATGTTGGAAGTTAGGAGGAGGTTCACAGTGCTCTCATCTGGTGGCAACAGATTACTGACTTGGCCGCTGGACCGGACAGTTCCAATCGATTTGCACAAACTCTACTTGTATTGTTGGTAATGCACATGCTGAATTCACCCAGCTTTAGGGCACCTGCTCTTCTCCGATGGTGCAAAGACAAAGATGCTTCTGATTTCAGGATTGGAAAAAGAACAGTTTGGACTAATGGCTGTTCTGAGCTGTCATTCATCAGAAGTGCACCTCCCCCTTGGAAAGTTGGGAGGCAGGGGAGCTATGCGCTCCTGAAGAATGAAGATGAAACACAACCTTTCACTAAAAATAATTGTCCCAGATCTTGTTCATTCTAACACTAAGTGAGCTCTCCAAGTTGCGAGACATTGTTTTTTTTAAAACCAAGAAATGATTTTTGTTTTTATGTTGTGGTTCTATTTATACACCTCAGTCATTGAAGCCGGGATCAAGATAAAACATTATATGACAAGCTGTCAGAAGATGAAGAGAAAAATGCTATGGAGAAATTGGCAAGTTTACACAACTTAAACGGGCTAATGCATTCATTGACTGCAATCAATATTGTGAACTACTGTAAATGACCCATTTGTGTAATGAACAGCTGCGAGCCGCCTACTGCATAAGCCGAGATCAAGTACAAGAACAGCTTACAATCTATCTTGTGCAGTTTTCTAGTACATGACACCATAAAAATGCCAGGGCTGTATATATAGTTAGAGGATAAATTGTTAATGAGTCGATGTAAATTTTTAATGAACACTGCATAATCTGAGTCTTCCATACCTTTCAAGATATTAGGAGGACACTGTTGGTCTCCAAGTTGGGTGGAAGAACCTTTGCAACATTTATATAATGCCAATTTCAAGGCTTTAATCTATTGTTACTAGACAATGTATATACAGAAATGTTAAAGTTATGTAAGTTATCATGATATCTTATCTTGGAAACCCATAATTTAATGGATAGCATCAGTCAGAAACATCGATCAGAGCTATACTATAAAAAAAGTGTGTATTGTACATGAAACGTCATTTGCAGAAAATGTGAACGAAAGATTGAATGCAGGAGCAGATATATTGGTGGCATGAGTGCAGCCGAGCAGGGGCCCAAGAGTTAAGGGGGTCCACTTTCAACTTCAAATCAGCAAACAGGCACAAAGTGGGGCCCTCTTCTGTCTTTGTCTGCTTCTAACTGAAGTGTCAGACTTTGGTTCATTGGCCTCATCAGAAAAATGATTGCGAAGGCCACCCTCCATCTCCACTTGTCCAACTCAGTTATAAACTTTATTGTTATCATTTAACACACACAAGAGATTGTCAATAACATGATTACATAAAAGGTAATAAAGACACTAACAATATATAAAAAAAATATATTAAATAGGATCCAGGTAGTGGACCTCCGGCTCAGACCATGTTAAAAGTTATGTAGGTGCGTAAAATAGTCATAATACGCATTAACCTATTTTGCTCTTTTAATATATCTGATTTTCTTATGCAATGTATATATTGGGAGGGGTTGACTCACTCAGCTGCTTCACAAAGTAGACACATGAACGGTTCTGGTAGCAGGTCACCTACTGGTTTATTATGGACAGCATAAACCTTAGCTGGGATCAGCAAAATAAAGAGAGCCTTTCTGGCATAACGGTAAAACAAAACAAAGCTAAAGTCCATCAGAGTTCTTTCCCGGCAGGCTTCCCTGCAGTTAACACACACAGTGTCCTTAGCTCCTCCTGGAGCCACGTGGGAGTGCCACCTTTCCCAAGACACCACCCAGACTGTCTCTCATGTCCAGGTATTTAACCATCATGATTGTGACATCACCGCAGATCCTGCTGGTACACATGCCACCTCTGCAGGAGGGGATATGTTGAGCACTCTCCCACTCTATGGGTGCTCACATAAAACCAGCCCATGTCTAAATTTAAATGAACCCTCTCAGCACGTAGTGTGCTGGAGGCAAAACATATTCTTTTTCTACATCACTGACCGCAGTATGCGCAGTGACACTTGTCTCTGTTCATACACTGTGCCAGTGACTCTGTCACTATATATATATAAGAAAATGTACATTTATTTCTTTTTTTTTCACTCTTACCAGTCCTAAAAGAAACCTGATAAAATGGCTGCCATTTAGTTGGATCCAAGTGAAGTGAATAAATGCAATTTTCTTCAAATTAATTCTTTCATTTCTAATAACTTTGTAACAAATGGACCAATGTGGTGAATGACTGCTCTGCTCAACAATCAGCTTAAAATGGGATTGTCTTTGAATCTTTTGAGCTGATTATTGTATTAAAGGGGTTATCCATGCATTAAAAATCTGAAAGCCACTTATATTATTATCATAAATTAGGCGAGCTAGTCCTGAATAATTTGAGATGTGCTAGTTGCTATGGACCAAGAACCTGACAAAGGTACTGTAAAGACAGCAAGGGAACAGTAAATCAGATTGGCATATTATTGATTATCTCAAATTGTGATACTACTCAGATTGCTAATAAAATAGATTTACCGTAGTTGTAGGACCTGTTTTAAAGAGTTGGCCACCTAAGGACCAATTTAAAGAATTGTGTGTTATAGCAATAATTATGTCTTTATTAATGTGTCACCCACAAGATGATGGCATATAGACGGGTATTTGACCTGATATGTCACTTTACACTGTTTTCTACCACTGCACCGCCAACATTAGATTTCCAAAGGGTCACAAAGCATTTAGCTCAACATGCTGGAGATGCCTCTCTGAGGTTGGTACGTACTGCCATATGTGATGGTCATGCCCAAAAATCAGATTATTCTGGTCCGAGATCCGGCGCTTCATAAACCAGATCCTCAAAACACAGCTGGCCATTATACCTCAAATATGTCTACTATACCTTTTCTCGGATAACATTTCAAGAAACAAGCTATTTCTTCTCAAAAACCTACTGGTTTCAGCTAGATTCCTACTATGTGGAAATCCGAATCAGCACCCTGTAACTCCCAGTGGAAATCCAAAGTAGAACAAATCTTCAGACTCAACGAGAGTTGGGCTCTCAAGAGACACACAGGCTTTACAGAAATCTGGACTCCCCTCCTGACTATACTTACAGACAAGACCTTCTTTACCTCCTCTTCTACCACCCTCCCTCTCTCCATCCTCACTTTTAACCCCCAGTCAAATAATTTTTTAAGGCATGGATTGACCAAAAATAATAAATGGGCATACTTATCTACAAACACCTCTGTGGCTTCACCGTAGATCTTTGCCGGCTCCGAATGCATTATCTGCCCTGTTCCGAAGTCACAGCATGGTCAGGTGAATAGAAAGAAGCATTATCTGATGTTTTGCCGATGACCCCCTCTTCTGGTCACCGGACTGCTACAGTCAATTTTAGGCTCCAGCTGGGCTGTGACAACTGAATGGGGTAGACACAGCTTCCGTATCAGGCGCAGACTTCCAGAGCAGATCCGCAGGGGGAGTTGGAAAGTAAAAGTATCTTAATTTTCTAGCCTGATGAAGAGACCTGAGTAGTCTGGAAAGCTTGCAATTTGTTACCATCTTTTCAGTTAGCCATTAAAAGGTATCAACCACTGAGGACTCTCAAGTCTAAATATTTTAGTATCTTAATTTATCATTTTTAATCAATCCTTGCCTAAAAAGCAGATTTTTTACTGTCAGACTACCTCTTTAATGTCACAGACCTACACACAAGAATAGATGAGTAAAGACATACTTATTCTAATAAAATGCAGCTTTTAATACCAGTTATAAAGGGCCCAACATTTTAAAATGGCGACCACATTTTTCACCATGTCCAAAAATCTGTACCAGAACAAAGTTCTTTACAACCACTGTCTACCATGCCTAATGGTCCAATACATACAGTATCCTGTAAGATATATGGATATATGTAAGCAAGCCAATATGTAGGACAATAAAACGTGACTTATCAGGGAAACGTGACTCATCAGAAGTTCTGCATGTACTTAAAACACAAAGCCAAGGTAAATGGAAGCCGACAAACAAATCTATTCATCGCGTGGCAACAAAAATAAAAACACAAAGAAATATAGACTATGTGAAAAGGTAATGACTAAAACGTTCTTTATGCTAAAAGTGAAAAATCCCGGCTTTATTCAATTTGTTTTGGAAATATATATTTCTTGTGGATATTTTATTCCATGACGCAGAGGAACGTCTTTTAAAAGCGCACCACACTGCTGTTAACGCGAAGGCTTCTTTTGATAGTCCTCCATCAATCTACTCTATTACTTGTTGAAACTCTTCACTGTTATTATTTCTCTATCTTCCATCAGCATTCTCAGCCCCTGAAATGCTTTCTCCTTCATGGATCATGGTATAAAACAGCAGCTGAGAATATATAATTTAGCTTTTGGAAATGTAAGTGAAACCTTGATGGATCTCCCTTTTTTTTTGTCCTATGCAATTTTTTGTCCATTGACTTTATATATTTTCTTTCCTGCTGTGGTTGTGACAACTTTTATATAGTATGCAAAAGTAGCCGACACAACTAAAGAGCTCCATCCCATTATTTCTGATTGGGTCTCTACATTGAAACATGATCCATGAATAGATCGTTTATTTCATTAAAAAGTAATAAGAAGGCTCATAAACAAAGAGATAGGAGATATTTAAGACTCTTGATACTGGAGCCAATTTTGACCATAAGGGGATTGTCTTAAGACAGAAGTTAATGTTATCTTTTACTGTAAGTTTGGTTTCAGACTAGCGTTCGGCAGGGCTGTGGAGGGCTGCGTACTTCCTCCTTTAAGCCCAGCCCATTGCTGCACCTCTTCCGTTCAGCTCCGCCTATGTCGGCATGCGTCCTGCGTACCTATCTTTAACATTGAGTATGCAGGCCATGCGGATGTATGCGGATGCATCCGCATGCGTCGTTTTGACACTGCGCCGAACTGCATCGAACACAACATGTTGCATTTTGTTCATGAGAAAGGTTAACCAGCACTAAATAATGTTCATAAATATACTGACTCAAAAATAGATAATGAAAAAGGAGAACATGAGTCACCATATACTATGAAACTGAGGAAGAGATGATACTGCTCGCGAAATGCGCGTCGGGGTACGTGGTCACAGCACGGGCAGTCACTACTGCACTAATGGGTAACTAACCTCTTTACTATTTCTTATATTTATCATATCAGGCACTGTGTGTGATTATTATTGTTACTTCAATGGTGTGATTGTTACTTTGGCACACCCAACCAGTCTGTCTCCTTTTAGGATAGCTGTCTGGATTGCTATTTTATTACTATTTGGCTGCCATTGCTTTACTATCATACCACATACACTGTTTACATGCTCTGTTATGTTGTTTGCCCGTAGACTGCGGCCACTATTCTAGTGGGTCATTATACCTATATCCACACGTATTTATATGAAAGACAAATCTTTTTATTGTACGTTTTACTATTTATGAATTACTTTTTGTAGCAATAAATTTGAAGTTTCATAGTATATGGTGACTCAGGTTCTCCTTTTTCATTATGTTGGATTTTGTTGCGGTCAGCGCATCATCAAAATGACGCATGCGGACGCATCCGCATACATCCGCATGGAAACATGCAGATGTAGGTGGAGCTGAATGGAAAAGGTGAGGCAGTAGGTGGGGCTTAACAGAGGAAGTACGTAGCCCTCCGCAGCCCTGCCGAACGCTAGTGTGAAACTAGCCTAAGATGGCCGCCTTTTGAGCTGGATGTTACCCTGTCCGGACAAGCCAAACCAACATGCATGTGCCATTGTACTTGGACTATTTTTGCTTTCCTTACTCCTAAGGGCCAATATATGATTTATTTACTGCACAGTTTACGAAGTTTGAAAAAAGTTGAGTGGACTTTGCTTAAGAAATAGCTTCCAGTGTATATCTCAAGTGAGCAGAAAGCTTACATTAGATAGCACCATTCTACTCCGCAGTGCTTTACAGACATTATCACTCACTTTTGGGGATCACAATCTAAATTCCCTGTCAGTGTGTCTTTGCATTGTGGGAGGAAACCAGAGAACTGAGAGGAAGCCAATACAAACACAAGGAGAAATTATAGACTCCTTCCAGATGTTGTGCTTTGTGGGAACCAAACCAGAAGGGCTAAATCACAGAGGAAGTTCTGGAGCAAAATTTGTCCAGTATTGCAGAGTTATCTCAGCAAAGAAGCAAAGCTGAGATTTTCTAAGTTAAAATAAGCACTTGCCCAATGGTTAGGTGGGGTTACCCAATAATATAGCAGAGGTGTGTTTGTCACAGAGTCCAAGGAGAGCTGTCCAGTGAAGAAGCAGAGTTACCAAGCAATATAGCAGAGCCAGTTTTGACATAGAGTCGAGGCATAACTGGACAATGGAATAGCAAAGTTACCCAGTGACATATCAGTGATGGGTTTGTTATAATAGTACTAGGAAGCAGTCCACAATAGTGCCAACTCCCTGAGTACTCAGGTGGTGTCAAGCCAATAGGAGGCGGATGTAGCGCTCAGCGTTGGAGCCAGGAGTGTGTTAGAATTTAGTTTCGCTGGGGTGGTTTGAAGATTATTACCACCTAAAGGTTCCTGCTTTTCTACATGCATATTGCTTGAATAAAGATACATATAT
This sequence comes from Oophaga pumilio, assembly GCA_009801035.1. Lineage (NCBI taxonomy): Eukaryota > Metazoa > Chordata > Amphibia > Anura > Dendrobatidae > Oophaga > Oophaga pumilio. Next base: position 9,143 of record VIAB01014586.1, on the reverse strand, counting down.
TGTTTGGGTGGCAATCATCTGTAATTAACAGTGTTTTGGGTTGACCTGACTGGAAAACTCCCAAACTGTCAAATTGTAGAGCAGACATTACAGATGGGCTCTCTATACAAAGAGTAATGTGAAAATAAATAGGATTTGTTAATGTAGAGCACAGTAGGAAAAGAAGAAATCAATAGGGGAATAGAACAACAGACAGGATTAGACGTAGTGATTCCGTTATCTGCATCAGTAGCCACAGCAAGTTTAAAAGACTCTGGCCCACGTTTATTGACTGGTGTTTCACATGCCAGTCTACAGAAAAAGAAGATCATTGGAGTCATTCATGCCAAATTTATAAGAAGATGCATGCTGGCTTTAAATAAAAGGCAAACATTTCGGAAGTAGGGTAGAATTTATTAACAACTTAAGCAAGCTTTCTGACAAAGTACACATTTTGGTTCACATCATATTTGCGCTAAAATCAGTCCTGCTTTTGTTACTTTCTGCTCATCCCAGCAGCAGTTTAAATCATTTAAATGAGTATTTCTGTAATAATAGGCCATCACCTCTCCACAGGACAGAAGATAATTTCTAGGTCGATGGGGATTAGAGAGCTGATACTCCCACCGATTGCCAGAACCAGGCACTTTTGATGTCCCTCTGAATGTAGCAGCAGTGAGCGTGATCATTTATCTTCCCGTTCTGTTGGCTTTAACGGGGTCTGCTGACAATTCTCTACTGTTTTACTCCACCTTTAGAGGACCTATTAATTATTGTGTCAGAATCCGTTCACATGTCCATTCCAACATTCCATTTTGTAGGAACTGACAAAGGGAATAAGTGATCCATTGCATCAGTTATGCAATCAGAAACAGATTTGCCCCTATTGATTACTATGGAATCCGTTTGGTGTTCAATTTTCAGCATGGAAAAAAAATTCTGCAAGTAGAATGTTTTTTTTTCATTGCAAAAAAACCCCATATTAATATGCCCATATTAATGTGCCCCTATGGATAAGTGATACAACACAAAATTTCTTCTGTTTTACTTTTCCTGAAAATTCACTTTGCTGGAACCACCAGCAATTAGCTGCAAGCTGTAGGAAAATGTGCAAGTAAGTATTCAATTTTCTAGCAGCTCCACAGCAGGGAAAATTAAGAATTAAACAGCGCCATTTTATATCAATGAACTGTCTGTGTTGTCCAGTCCTAAAAGAGTAAGAGTCCTAAAAGAGTAAGAGTAAGAGTTAAAAGCCAATATTCCTCTGTCCAATGTCTGTGTTCTTTTGCCC
>VIAB01014582.1:1846-18025 GCA_009801035.1 Oophaga pumilio | reverse complement strand
GTTGTATTGTGTAAGCAGTTTTGCCGTGGTTTCGCGGCGTTTCCACCACGAAAAAAACGCTGCAAAAACGCTAGGAATCCGCAACGTGTGCACAGGCCCTTACATGGAACTTGTGAGATACTCACGTTCTCGGGATTCTATTAGATATCGCTGACTTAAAAGTGTTATGATACTGACCTAAAGTAGATCAGGTTAGGAAAGAAAAGAGATACCCATCCTCTTCCCCCCCCTTCTTTCATCTCCCTCTTCCAATTTTCCTACCCCTCCCCACAATTGTAAAAACCCTTCAATAAAATATTTGAAAAAGGAAAGAAAAGAGATGGAACATCAAATGTGTGATCTCACATTCAATGACGTTATTAGACTTAACTTTCCTTCTGTTTCTGAAGTTTCCCCTCTGTGTTCCATGGCTGCACATTTTTTGGTCGAAGTTTGCCTCACATGAATAATTCTTTTCATGTCAGTCCTTATTTAGAACTGTGATGTCATCACTGTGTGTAATTTGGCATAAATTATCTCCTAATTAGTTTTTATACTCCATAAGAATATATTCTCTTTGATTGCGTTAAAACACCAGAGACAGGTTCCTTTGAGACCGACTCTAACTGACAGGCTGAAACTTACACGTACTGGCTATGTTATTTATACTCATAAAAATGTTTACTTCTTTCTACATTTCAATATTTTCTTATTGCAAATTATTTTCATACTTCTATAGAATTTACAAATTTAATTAAAACTTCTGTCTGTTGCTCCAAAGGTATCATATGATTCACAAAAATACTCTACTGATCAAGCCTGGACTGGGATACTGGGAATCCTCTCTTCTGGCCGGTCAGTTCGGCAGCCCCCTGCTTATACAAAGAAAAAATTGCACTAATGCCAGTCCAGTTCTGTACAGTTCTGAGGCTGGAAGGGAAAAAAGACTTGTGGTGACATAATAGCCACATGATTACAGGTCCTTCTTCTAAGTAAGTCTAGAAGACCTACTAATGAGGTAAGAAACTGCAGAATTCTACCTCTAACTGCTTTCATCAGCTCTGCTATCTTCTGCCAGTATAGCAAGCGTGATACATTTTCTGCCAATGGATTAGGCTGGTTTGGGGCAAAATAGTGCTGTGAGGAAGGTTGGTTTGGAGCGCAATATTGATGCAAGTCCAGGAGGCGTAGGAAGTTGGTGGGCACAATGCTACTAACAATGGGGGAAGGTTTGGGAAGATGGGGTACACAGTGCTTCTGCCTTAGGTGGAGAGGTAATATAAGAAGGTGGACAAAATGCTTCCAACAGTGAGAAAGGGGTGCTATTTGGGGAAACAAAACTGGTGACAATGAGGTAAGGGTTGGAAGGTTGGGGGAGCACAATGCTTCCAACAATCCGGGAAGGAGCACAATGGTGCAGACAGTGATAGGTCTGTGGTACCGTACAGTCAGTTGAAAGGTTGAATAGTTGGGAAACGGGGGAAGCAAGGGGAATATGGGTGCCACATCTGTGGACTGTACTGGGTGTGATGTTGAGGTGGAGAAAGAGGAGGAGAGGCCAGTTGAAGCTACACTTGCCATCCACTCGAGTACATGCTCTTTCTGGGCATCATAGACAAGGCGTTCCACTGTGCGTCTGCCATAGAAAGGTAGTGGTGTAGCCTGTCCAGTAACATAAGTTGTCAGTTGTTTTTGCCTAGGACATGATGTTGCTTCACTAGTGCTTTCACAAACATTACCACCTACCCCACGTACACCTTGAACACCAAGCCTAATTCCCCTTCCACCACGGCCTCGCTTTTTCCCAGTCATGTTGCTCAGATAGTGTGGTAGGAGCACAATATTAACAACCAAAAATTAGGTTTTAAACTCTGCACCACCTCTGCAAACAGCTGAATTTCAGCAACAGTAAATTCAAAGTTGAAATATGGCGTGCTGTATCGTGTTAATCACAGAAAAAATAATTGTTTGAGTGTGGATCAGGCCTCTACACACTATATGATGCTACAAACTATTTTTAAAGTCAGGTCCCTTACTGTATGTCGTTAATAACAGAAGAATTTGTTTGTGGCTTATGGATCAGGCCTCTGTAATACACTAGATGCTACAAACTATTTTAAAAGTTAGGTCCATTACTGTTTGACGTTAATAACAGAAGAATTTTTTTTGGACCAAGGATCAGGCCTCTATAACACACTAGATGCTACAAACTATTTTTAAAGTCAGGTCCCTTACTGTATGACATTAATAACAGAATAATTTTTGTGGCCTATGGATCAGGCCTCTACAGCTTATTTTCAACCCAAACAAATGACAAAGTGTGATATGACGAGTTGTCTAACTTTTTGCAACTGAAAAATTATAATTTTTTTTTAATGTGCCTTAGGTCTGCAGACAGGTTCTTATCACTGCCACAAAATGACAACGTGGGATACAGCAGGCTGTTTCACATTTAGAAACAGAAAAAAATATAACTTTTTTTAATGTGCTTTAGGTCTGCAGACAATATTATATCACCACAGCACTAAATGAGAAGGTGGGATACAGCAGGCTGTTTAATATTTTTTCACTAGCTACATGTGAATTAGAATGCTATACTCATGCATGGATCACAATAGAAACAGTGCACAACACGTGCCCTGCTGGCTTTCTTTGTGCACCTCAGTATGGCCAAAAAAGAAAAAAAGTGCTGGAAGTAAATTTAACAGCCACACTGGACACTAGCTGCCTACAGTATCTGACTGGTATACAATCACCTAGCTAACAAGCTAAAATGTGGGATACAGCAGGCTTTTTCACATTTTGCTACTGAAAAAATATTATTTAGAATGCTATACTTGTGCATGGAGCACAATAGAAGTAGTGCACAACACACTTATAGGACATGTGCCCTGCTGGCTTTTTATGTGAACCTCAGTAATGCCCCCCCCAAAAATAAAAATTCCGGAAGGTAAATTTTACAGCCACACTAGACACTATTTAGCTACACTAACTGACTGATATACAACTGCCCTAGCTGAAATCTTGCTGTTAACAGTGGCTGCATCAGGAGCAGCCGCTCTGCGCTGGTACAGTGCCAAAATGGCACTAAAACAAGATGTCCGCTATTTATATGGAGAGGGACATGTGATTTCAGCAGCCAATGACACAAGTCATTGTTTCAGGACGTTGTGGGTGTTTCCTGCTCCCTGATTGGCTAGTTGCAACGAGCATACATAAAGTTAGGAAAAAAAAATGACTGCTGTGCTTACAAGAATGCTGCGCCTCTGGGCTCTTAAAACCCCCTCCCCTCATCAAACACATGCCAAACCCTCATGATACACCATCATTATCGTTACTAAAGTGTTGAAAATATTTTTGTGGTTAACGCAAATATTTTCCTGCACTTTTACTGAAGGTTACCAATTTTTACCGATTTTATTAAATTTTGTTCGGGTTTCTGATCACTAATCCGAATGTGCCATATTCATGCCAAATTTATGTTTGGCGATCATTTTCCAAACAAATTCCCTCATCTCTAGTTACGATGTCCATGTTATTTAATTGTTTAACCTAATATATCCTTTTTCTTCTAGTGTCCGATTATCTTAATTTTATTGACTAATATGATGCTTTTCCTCCTTTTTTCCAGATCTAGATATAGACTATCACACTTCCCTCTGGTTTTCCTTCAACCCCACTTGTGTCTCCTCCACCATTAAATTCATCTACAATGCAACAGCTCTAGTGTCCGCTTTTCTATAGACACTGGCTCCTAACCCACGTGATATATAGTGGAACGCATACTTCATGCGGCTGACACGCATGCCGCGTACGAGACCTCTTATGCCATCACGCCCCCTTTCCTAATTTGTCACCACTGCCGAACAGGACCTTCCTGCGTCATACATGACGTCACTTTCAGCCAGAACATAGACTCCGAATTGGCCCAGCAGCCCCCATTCTTTTAAATCCAGTAGCTCATTAGAGACCTTGCACACTATAGTACCACCGGTGGATACCACGTTCACGCCGCCGATCTACTCCCACCACATAGGAAATACAGATACATTATAAACTCACTATTCTTGTTTTCCAGTGATTATTTACCATGTGTGATCTCTACTAACCAGTTATTTTCACTTTGACATTCACAGATGACACACTACTGGATACTCTATAAAAAAATAAAAAGAGCAGCATCCAATCCAGGTGAAAGTTGAACAAAAAATCTTTTATTCTGCCATTATCAGATACAACGTTTCGTGTTGTGATCGTGTTGGAGACGACTTCAGAGCTGGGGCTCCCTCTGGTGGTTGCTGAGGATATTGAACCTATGTTGAACAGCAAAAGTCCACCACCTGCAATTGATGAATGGTTATCAGGTGGGACGGACTGGCCTGATATAAGCCTCGCTGGTGATCAATTGTTTCTTCCTGGTCTAGGTTGGAATTCAGCTTGCGTTCCTGCTGTCTCCTGCTATCATTCAGATAAGTTACTGTTAGGGGCTGCGGAACGCACTAAATAAATATAAATAATAAGTGCGCTCGCAGCCCGGGGTCCACCATGCAGGCAGAACCTTCTGCTAGTAAGATGGCACTATATGGCAGTATAAGCAAACTCTGTTACTCCACAGAGTCGATGACATAAATGCTGTGGCACTATATGGCGGTATGAGTGAACTCTGTTACTCCACAGAGTTGCTAAGGTAGAGAGTGTGTCCTGTTAACTCCACAGGAGTACACAAATAACTGCAGAGTGGATAGCAGTCCGTGGTCATGCAGACAGCAATGCAAACAACCAACTCCTCACCAGAGTAGCCGGTATTCTAGAGGCTATTTCAGCCAAGCCCTGAACATGTGCATACAAAACTCCTCACCAGAGGTGCCGGTATTCTAGGGGCTTATTTCAGCCGAGCCCTAACTGCATGCGTACATGACCACACTGGCGCAAAGCACATAACAGGATTGACACTAGCGCAGATGGATAAGCGCTGCTCAGATGGATAAGCGAGAACTTAGTCCCAGAGCTGCCTGCTCCAGCACTTGTTATAATAGAGGAACCAGGAGAGGCAGCAACAAGCCTCTGCACAGTATTAGACCGAGCGAGACGCTGGGACCGACGTCTCTGCTGAACAGACTCCACTGCGGCCGGAGATGGATGGGGGACTGCAGCGGGACTGGTTTGAGATTCCCCTTGTGCAGCAGCGGGAACTCGATCCCTAACAGTTACTTTCTGGGTTTTTTTCTGTGGTTTGATTTTCCTTGTTTTTGCTGCCTTGCTTTTGAGTTCAGCCGGGTCCCCTTTGGGGGCTTGTGCTGGTCTCTGTTCTCTTTTTGTATTTGTTCATTTGCTCAGTTCGTGTGATTTTTTACTGCTGGGTAGCTGCATGTTCACACCAAAGATATGATATAGGTGGTCGAGACCTTGTGGTCTCAGCATTTTTTGGATTCAGAAGTGTTGGAGTTTTTCCTAGGGTTTTTCTGGGTTGCAAACAGTATTCTCTCCTGTGCTGTCCTATCTAGACAGTTTTGGGCCCCAGCATTTGCTCATTCTATTTTCTGTCTGTGTTTGTGTTTTTATCTTGTCTAACCGCCATTATATGTTTGGGGGCTTCCTATTCTTTTGGGGCTCTACTCCGGGGCAGTTAGCTTTCCTCTTTCCATCTTCAGGGGTAGCTATCTCTCCGGCTGTGACGAGGTGTCTAGGGCACCGTAGGAACGTCCCACGGCTGCTTCTAGTTGTGCTGTTAGTTTAGGGGTCTGCAACCTATTAGTTCCCAACCTCTCTGGTGTTTGGCTGCCTTTGCGGTTTTTTGCTCTTGCCCTCCTGAGCTACCAAAACATAACAGTTTCGGCCATTAAGTGGCTTTTTCAAGTACTTGAAAAAGCCACTTAATGGCCAAAACGTTGTATCTGATAATGGCAGAATAAAGGATTTTTTGTTCAACTTTCACCTGGATTGGATGCTGCTCTTTTTATTTTTTATGGAATTTCTTGTTCATTGGGATCTGTGGACTTGGAGCGTGCATCCCTCAAGAACCTCCGTAGTGCTGTCGCTGCCTTTCTACAGACACTACTGGATACTGTGTCCTTTGCTCCACTTTCTTAAGCAGTGTAGTATGGTTTTTCATTTCCTTTGCCTTTCTTGGTTCTCTTTTACATGCGGATATAGACCTCTAAATATTTTTGTCACATTGGCAAAGTTCTTGAGATGCCAGAACAGCAGTACCCCTCTATAAGTAACCCCATTATACAAACTATACTTTTCTTTTTCAATGTTTTTATTGGATTTTAACAGGGGAAGGAGAAAGTAGGGAAGAGTGGGGGGGAAGAGAGGGAGGGAAGAGCGTGAGGGGGGGAGGATAAGCAAGGTAAGTAAAGGGGAAGGGACAGAGGTAACAAACATAACATACACAAGATGAATGTCTAGCAACATATTAGCCAGAATATATGAAGGGATGCAACCCTTTAGTACAGTAATATTGCAAATAAACGATTCGTATTATACGATTTAAGATATAGTGAAAACAATAACATAACATTCCTAAAGATCGAGAAATAAGAGACACCAATGAGAGAATTGAGCAAGAAAGCTGGTGAGACAGGTCGCCAATTAGTTCAGAAATCTGTCAACTTATCATGTCAAAGGAGGTGTAAAAGACTGGTCCCACTTACACCACTTCTTATAAAACTTACCAAATTGATTATTAGATAATGCGAATTTAAGTTCAATTGCTCTATGTTGAGAGATTAATTTGATAATATCGCTAGAATTAGGTAGTGTTTGACTCTTCCAGTGGAAAGCAATCAAATTTTTTGCAACTAAGCAAATATGTAAAATGATTAACTTTAAAGAATTGTTCAAAAGTTCACTATCTAAGGAGAGCAAAGCTAGTTGTGGTGTAAGAGAAAATTTGGTTCCTGACAGTTTGGTAATTATGGAAGTGATCTGAGACCAAAAGGCAACAACTGAGGGACAGTTCCAGAATACATGGAATATATCGCCTTTTTGTCCACAGTTCCTCCAACATAGTGGAGAGTTGGAGGTACCCATGTGTGCCAATCTGGATGGAGTATAATACCATATGGAGCATACTTTAAAGTGTGAATCCTGTAGGGACATGGATAATGTAGAATTATAGGACAGAGAATGAGCCTCTTCCCAATTATCTGAGGAGAAAGTATGATTGAGGGCCTTTTCCCAGTTAAGCATGTAGGGGGACTTAGAGAATGATGATTCTTTGTTGAAACTATCGTAAAGGAAGCTATGGCTCCAAAAAATTTGATGACGAACTATACTTTTCAATTAATTCACCTAGGAGTGCAGTGATCATATTGACACCACATGTGTTTCACAGAATTTTATACAATTGGGCAGTGAAGAAAGAATAATTATATTTTTACCACTAAAATGTTGTTTTGGACCACATAGTTTGTTGTTCAATTCCTCCTGAGTATGCCAGTACCATACTTGTAATCAGGAAAAACTTTTCAGGCACAGTGAAAAGCTCAGAAGGGAAGAAGCGACATATTGTAGTGCATATTTTGCTGTTATGATTTTCTGGTGTCATGACCCACTTACCCACTGGAAGAACCCATGAGTTGGCAGAACCGTACACCCCCCCTTCATAAGTGACACTATTTTACAAACTACACCTCTCAATGAATTTATCTAAGCATACAGTGATCATATTGACATGACGGATGTGTATTAGAATTTTATACCATTTGGCAGTGAAGAAAAAACATTTACATTCTTCCAGAAACATGCATCAGTGGATGTTGTTGAGGGAAAATTGCAAATATGCTATTGTAGTGTGCATACATTGTAGTGCCCAAACATTGTGCCCAGATCCTGCTTCTAGAGACATGAATCCCATAAATTAAGCGAGCTCTCATCGTGACAGAAATACTCAACATGTGAAAATAAATGTGGCTTAGGAACACTATGGAGCTCAGAAGGGAGAGGGGCATTTGGATTTGGGAGCACAGAATTTGCTGGATTTCTTTTGGGTGTCGGGGAGTTATAGCGCCTTCCCAGAGCCTTTGTGCTACCAGTAACATGAAAACCCCTATATTTCCACTGACATGTGATGGACCAGAGTGGGGAATTGATTTATTTGTGGATTGAGTTGAAACTTTTATTGGGAACATTTTACATAACATTTATCAGGCACTCTATGCTGAGCACTTACATCAGGGTTTCCATCTAAATTTCCGAATGACGTGATTCAGATGAAACCCCCGAGGCATTCATTCACTATAATGAGGCAGCAGCATTACTCTAGACTCTGGCGTCTGTTCAGCTGTGTCCTTCTTTTTAGAGGTGCACAAAACCGTGGCCGACCATGCTTTTATGCACCCCTAAAAAGATGGACAACACTGGATCATAGGCTAGATGTCGTCCACAGTGTTTCTTATTTCCTCATTATAGGAAATTTTCCACCGTCTGAATAACATATTTAAGAGATTTACACAGGAATCTGGACATGCTCAGTGTATAGCGCAGGCTGAGCCTTACTGTGATCTTTGGGAGGCAGAATGAACAAATCAACAGCAGGTCAGGAATCTGTTCTATTTATTTTTTAAGCCGTTCATCATTTGGTATAAGTGATTAGACGACTATATTCTTCTGGACTGTGTGATTACAGTGATACCAGATTTACTATATTTTTTGTACTATAAGATGCTCTTTATTCCTCCAAAAATGTGGCTATACCTGCTCTGGCTGTGGATTTGGAGGTGGGGGAGCGGCAGTGGCGGAACAGCGGGTCACAGGAAGCAGGAGCGGATAACTCCTGTGCCCGCTGTTAAAGAGAAATTAATATTCACTCCATTCCATGCCCATGGGCGTGGAAATCAGTGAATATTAATTTCTCCTTTATAGCGAGCACACGTGAAAACCCGGCAGCTGCAGGAAGCCAGAGGCTGCAGCCAACACTTTGCTCGATACTAAAGAGCAATGAGTATTCACTGCACTCCATGCACATAGTCCCGGAATGGGGTAATTTCCATTCGACTTTTTGATCGCGTTTTATTCCACTTCTTGTTTAACGGTATGATGAAAAAGCATAGTTTTTTTTGCTTCGATTTTTCTATGGTGTTCCCTGAAGGGGTTATTTAGTGTGACATTTTTATAGGCTTAGTCATTCTGGAAGCAGCGATACCAAATATGTTTTTTATTTTTGCTTTCACATAAATGCACCTACTTATTGGTATAATCTTTTTTAATTTTTTTATTTATTTTGTGATATTTTTTAAACGTATTTTTACCATTTTTTAAAACATTTTTCTACTTTTTACTTAGTCCCTTAATGGGATTTTAACTTTTATTACTCTGATCACTGGTATAATGCATTGCAAGATACTATAACTGTTAATGCTGCACTGACAGATCGCCTCTTAGACCACGCTCCTGGAATGGTCTAATCAGGCCACTATAGCTGACAGACCGGTGGTTATCATAAAGACCTCAGATTGCCATTACAGTGATAGGACCCTCGCGATGATGTTGCTAGGGCACAGATCGTGTGGGAGCCCCTTTCCTCTCCTAGCCTCCCAAATGCTGCGATCAATATTGATCTCAACTTTTAGGGCTCATACTCACATGCGAGGAAATCGTCTGATGCTCGCATGTGAAATCCTGGCTCTGGCACCGGCACTCGGGAGTGGAGTGCGCGGCTGCATGTATTTATATGCAGCCACTCACTCCACTCCCGAGTGCCGGCGCCAGAGCTGGGATTTCACATGCGAACATCGGACGATTTCCTCGCATGTGAGTATGAGCCCTTAGGGGGTAAACAGCTGGGTGTGGTGCAGGCACCTCTTTTGGCTGTGACAGCTGGGGATTGGCTATCAATTAAGCCAAGCTCATGGCGACAATCACACAGGCACATCTTCTGTGCGGCGCACGACCACCGTAATATAACTGTGTAGGTTATGGGTCGGGAACCCCTTCCCGACCATGACGTATAGTTACATCAAAGGTCGTAACCTGTTAAAGATGGAAGGTGGATGGAAAAATTACATAAGATAATGTTCTAATAAGAATTGTGTTTAAAATTCTGTTCGTCCATGAGCAAAATATTATCACAATGCAAACAGCAGTTTTATTTATACAGCAATTTAATGAGTGTAATGAGAAAAAAATAGGAACACACTATAACATATCTTGAATGAACATCTGTTAGATTTGCTATTAGAGCCTAATTATCTTCTGACCTTTCCTATTTTTTTTATTTGAAACTGGTGTAGAAATCAGATTCATAGTTATATGAACTGGATAATCCATTATTAATTATGTACTTGCTCCATAATGAAAGATGACAAATGTATTTATATGTTTTATTTAATAAAATAATGCTTCAATTTCAAGATCACTTTTAATATGACAGATTACGCTTCACAGGCTATATAATAAGGCATTCATGGCTGGTGGGCTATAAATGACAATACTGATGATAAGAAGCATGAAAATGATAGCAAATTTGACCACTTGCTAGCTCTGGATAGATAATGAATAATAACATGAACCACAGTGTTATGTGAAGGTGATAAATGATTTCACTTTAAATTGTTGATTTTGGCAAGTATATATGTTCTAACCACCTGGGTTGTTCTGTACAAAAATTGCCTAAGGAAACCATGAACAGATTGCTGTGTGACATGAAGCCAAATTACAAAATTCAAAGTATTTTAAACTGTAAGGTTCTATTTTATAGGATTTTTTACCTAATGGGGATTAATCTCACAGTCTGCCAATCCCATCACATGTCTTCCCATCTGACAATTCATTATGTGATGTCTGATTCAATCTTTAATGATTTACAATGATCATTATATGGAGTTTCCATTAGTAGAGAAAAACTTTTAAAGCAGTCACATTGAAAAATATATAGTTTTTAATAAACCTACCTTAAATTAGTTTTCTTTCATTTACTGCCAGCCTTTTGAATACTGTTTCATCAGTGTACCGGCCCCCCGAGGAAGCGAAAGCGAAACGTGTGTAGGGGCACGTGTCTACATATGGAGACTACCATGGGTAATTAGCCTATATTACCATCTATTCCTGCATTCCCATTTCAGTGTTAGTAAGGATTTCTGGATTGTCTGACTGTGTCAGAAGCACTATGCATTATGACTGATACTTATATTCAATGAAGATTTTTATTGTCATCCTTCTGAATTAGGGATATATAATTATATATATAATTAGATCAATATCATTTGGAAGATGTATTATAGCAGGATTTATGGCTAAGTTTAACATCTGTTCCCATGGATTAGTCCCGTATGTAGCTACTATGCAGTATTAGCTACCTGGTTCCGTATTGAACACATGTCTGTTTCATATATACTAATTAGTGCATTTTGTATTTTGTGGTTGCAATTTAAACTTTATTAAAATAAAACTGTTTTGATACTACTGGGTATCTCCTTGTACTATGGTTTTTTTGCTCCATGTTCTCTGGTGTTATACCTGTCTGAAATCTTTAGATTTCATGATGATCCATTTTGACGTGATGTTTCTGATGCTGTCCACCATCGATTTCTAACCTGAAAGATAAAAAAGAAACACACAAGCATACAATAATAACTATAACAGTTGTAAGTCCAAATTCCTGGTTCATGGCCACAACAGTAGGATAATCCAAGTCCAATTGGAAACCTATTTTCGAATTGGGGAAGCCGCAACATGCAAACTCTTCAAACAATCTAACAATCTAAATGGTGAAAGTTCAGTGTCCTAACACAGTTGAGGTATGCTCCAGCTGAAAGCAATGTCCACTAGTAATGTTCTGCTTCAAGTGGTGTTCTCCATTGCCAGAAGAAGTAAAAGTTCAGTGACTGGGAAAACTCGAGTTGAACCACCTTTTGCCACCTTGACTTCCACCTTTAAAGTCTTTCCATTGTTGCTAGGCATAACTTTGGTGATAAGACCTATTGGCCAGTCATTGCGATGAGCTTCTTTATCTTTTAGGAGGACAAGGTCTCCTTCTTGGAGGTTAGGTGCAATCTGCCATTTGTGACAATGTTGAAGCAAGTGCAGGTATTCAGTTTTCCAGTGGTGCCAAAAGACATTAGACAAGTGTCTTGTCATTAGACAAGACAACAGACAAAGAAAACCAGGGATTGAAGCTTGAGGAGGACAATTTGCATATTCCAGGTACCTTCTGGGAATAACAAAGAGTCTCCCTCAGCAAGAAGATCGTTGGGTACAGCTAGGACCAGCTGCTTGGAAAGCATCGTTAAATCAGGGATTGAAGCTTGAGGAGGGCAATTTGCATATTGGTGCCTTTTGGGAAAAACAAAGTGTCTCCCTCAGCAAAACAATTGTTGGGTACAGCTGGGACCAGCTGCTTGGAAAGCATCGCCAAACCTCTAGGACATTATTACATGAAAGCTTGGCTGATTAAGAATGCACAAGAAGGAAAAAACACATCAGATTACACAAGAAGGTTACACACTGTAGATTACACAAGAAGGAAGACACACAGCAAGTCAGCAGGATCTAGGAGAAACATGGCAGATGTGTCAACCTACATGGTGAGCTGCAACATGTTTTACATGTTCACAGATCGACCAGAAGAAGAATCCAACTTCACCTGCCTGAAGTGTAGACTACTGGCCCTTTTAGAAGAAAAGGTGCGGGGTCTGGAAGAAAGAATTGCAATTTTGAAACTCATCAAAGAAAATGAAGACTTCCTAGACAGAACAGAAGCATCTCTACTGGTCACAGAAGGTGAATAAAGTGTTGGAGAACCTCCAAAAGCAAACAAGTGGAAGCATGTGACCAAAAGCAAGAAGACCATGGAGACATCAACAACCACACAACTGAGAAACCGATACCAAGGCCTTGTGGATGACGATGATGGCACACCTAAGGATGAGGCACTATCAGCAAGCAAAGAAGAAAAGAGCACACAGCAACAACCAGAAGTGTCAGCAAAAAGTACAGCCAAGAAGCGAAGAAGAGTGGTAGTGGTGGGAGACTCAATACTGAGAGGCACAGAAGCAGCCATCTGCAGACCGGACATAACCACAAAAGAAGTATGCTGTCTCACAGGTGCGAAGATCAAGGATGTGACCGATAGGATACCAAAGCTCATCAGTTCCAAGGACGTTCACCCATTTCTTCTGATACATGTTGGCACCAATGACATGGCAAGGAAGGACCTACCGACAATCTAAAAGGACTTTGAATAGTTGGGGAAGAAAGTAAAGGAACTGGATGCATAGGTAGTTTTTTCTTCTATCTTTCCAGTAGACGGGCATGGCACCAGGAGATGGAACAGGATCCTTGATGCGAACAACTGGCTAAGACGATGGTGCAAGACAACAAGGATTCAGATTCCTGGACCACAGTGTGAATTACCTGTATGATGGACTCCTTTCCAGAGACGGACTATACCTCAACAAACCTGGGAAACACACATTAGCCAGAACACTTTCTACACTCTTCAGGAGGGCATTAAACTAGAAGAAGAGGGGACGGGAAGAAAAATGTTAGACACGAACAATTACCCAGAAAATATACTGATGAAGGAATTGAGGTGTGGCAAACAAGACACAAGGCAACATACTCGGAAGGGAGGTAAGAACATTTCTAAAACAATCCACTGGGAGGAGACTGGAACAAAATAAAATCCTCTAAACTGCATGCTTGCAAATGCCAGAAGACTGACAAACAAGATGGAAGAACTAGAAGCAGAAATATCTACAGGTAACTATGATATAGTGGGAATAACCGTGACATGGTTAGATGAAAGCTATGACTGGGCAGTTAACTTACAGGGTTACAGTCTGTTTAGAAAGGATCGTAAAAATTGGAGAGGAGGAGGGGTTTGTCTTTATGTAAAGTCATGTCTAAAGTCCACTTTAAGGGAGGATATTAGCGAAGGGAATGAGGATATAGAGTCCATATGGGTCAAAATACATTGAGGGAAAAATAGTAACAAAATTCTCATTGGGGACTGTTACAAACCCCCAAATATAACATAAATCATGGAAAGTCTACTACTAAGGCAGATAGATGAAGCTGCAACCCATAATGAGGTCCTTGTTATGGGAGACTTTAACTACCCGGACATTAACTGGGAAACAGGGACCTGCGAAACCCATGAAGGCAACAAGTTTCTGCTAATAACCAAGAAATATTATCTTTCACAATTGGTGCAGAATCCAACCAGAGGAGCAGCACTTTTAGACCTAACACTATCTAACAGACCTGACAGAATAATAAATCTGCAGGTCGTCGGGCATCTAGGAAATAGCTACCACAATATTGTACAGTTTCACTTGTCTTTCGCTAGAGAATAAAGAAACACCCAGGTTGTGGAAGGGGATAACTTAATGAGAGGGAAAAGATAACGAGACCAAGAGTGTAGTGTATCAAAATATAGCCTTTATTAAACAGAATTTGGCTAACAAACATACAATAAAACCATGTAAAATTTGATGATGATGAATAATATATAAAAAAGAGAAGCACACCACAAACTGAAATGATGTAATAAACACACAAAAAATACAGTGCAAAAATTCGTATGACTAATATATATATTCTCTCAGTGTGTATAAAATGCTCAGATAATATAACCAGGGATATTAATGAAAAAATATATATATAATAATATACATATATTATATATACGGTGTGTGTGGCACAAAAAATAGATAAATGAAAAAAACCATGTGTGGTGCTGAAAAATAATTGGGGCAATTCAAAATGATTTAGTGCACACAAATAAAGTGTCTAATAATGTGCATTCCAAAAAAGAATAACAACCATATTAATGTGCACAAACAGAATAGATAAATATAGTGCACTGTGCAAAATGAAACTAACTATATGCATGTGCTAACGATTATCCATGAACATGTGCCACCACACAAAAACCTGAAATAACAATACCTGGGAGCAAAAACCAGCGTGGTGTGCCAAACTAGAACGCGCCCCGACGCGCGTTTCGGATATGATTCCTTCGTCAGGGGGATATAGAAACATACTAAACGCTGAGGCTATATATAGGTAACAGAATGCATATAATGAAATCCGGCTGTGTGTATGTAACAGCCATATATTTATGTTATTATTGAGATGCTTCATTATTAACAAATGTAATGATATGCATACTGTTTGCTCTAAGTCTACTATTATGTGCACATGGTTGTTGTGACTTCCGTTGATATGGTTTCTGATGTTCCTTTAGAGCTGTCATTCACAAAGTGCGATGTGTTGGTAGTGCGCATGCGCTTGCTGTGTTGCCTGATATTGTCATGGTAGCGGCGTCTCCATGTGTACACTCTGTCTGCTTTGTCAGGCGGGGTTTTCCACATGACGTTTGCTGTCATGTCACTTCCGGTTTCGCGCAGCCAGCGCATGCGCCATTCACATACCCACACAGCCGTAATTTAACATGCATATACAGCAGTCTGTGACCATTGTCTTACGTTACTTCCGGTTGTATGTAACCTGTGCAGGTGCTCCGATTGCATACATGCATTTTTTTCATATGACGCATTTCATGATGATTATTGGAGCCCTATGCTTGATCCTTTAAGATCTGATCATTGATCAAATTTGCATTATTATTTAAATCATGATGCATTGATACTATCTCATATTAATGATGTGATATATGTATGATCATATTTGTATATATGTATATGCATTATGATATTGTTGGCATCTATGGTAATTGAATGATGTTAATTGCTGATATGGTTACATCACTGTCATGTCAGTCACTCATATATTTATGTTATTATTTAGATGCTTCATTATTAACAAATGCATTTGTATACATATTGTTTGCTCTAAGTATACTAATACGTGCCCATTGTTGTTATAATTTCTGTTGATACATTCTCTTAGAGCTGTATTCATAATGGGCGATATGTTTGGTAGTGCGCATGCGCGTACTGTTGTATCTGGTGTTGTCGTGGTAGCGGCGTCTCCATGGGGACACTCTGTCTGCGTAGTCAGGCGAGGATTTCCCACATGACGTTTGCTGTCGCATCACATCCGGTTTTGCGCAGTTGGCGCATGCGCCATTGCCACACAGTCGTAATTCAATATGCATGTATAGCAGGTTGTGACTCGTGTCGTACGTCACTTCCGGTTTTACGTGACTTGCGCATGCGTTTCGGTTACATACACACAGCCGGATTTAATTATATGCATTCTGTTACCTATATATAGCCTCAGCGTTTAGTA